>ML839633.1:30012-42801 GCA_009831015.1 Picea engelmannii | reverse complement strand
AAATTGAATAATGTGAAGGATTCTAGGGATGGAAAATCCTGGAATAACCAACAATAATTTCATTCCATGACCCAACATCTTGTTTAGACAATCTTTTGAACAATTAGTGTAAATAGGCTTGATTATGGTGTTGAAATATTTCATTTGGTTCATAGAAAGGCTCATGTCATTAAAAAATTGAGGAACCTCACCAAATGACCATGGAAAAAGTAATTTCTACATTTCATTCCAAACAAGGCTTTCCTAATCCTATGGAAACTAGCAATTCATTACATTCCTTTTTTAGAAAAAAAATTGTCCAAAAAAAAATTACATTCAAATCAATCTTTTTATTATGTGATATTGGATATGTTGACCTTGTTCTAGAGACAACAAATTTGTACATACAAGAAAATAACTAACCATGTTAATTGAGTTAGATTTTATGCTCGAGAAAACTCCAAATGCATGACAAAGTACATCAATACATGGAATCTGTGAAGGCATTGTAGAAGGTGGAGGAGTTGGTGCATCTTTGTGATGCTTCTCATTGTCAGAGGAAGGGTTCGTGATAATTTTGTGAGGTTTTGGGACTTTCCAGCCATTAGCTCTTTTCCATGCTCCATGGCTCGAGGAAGGGGTAGGGGATAGAGGACACGTTGCCTGGAGGTGCCCTGTTTTCTAACAAGAGCGGCATCTGAAAGCGATGTTCTCATAATCAACCATCTACATGTAAGGATCTCCCTCAGTCCAATCAATAAGGATCCTATCCGGAAGCCCTTGATTGAGGTCAATTTCAACACATATGTGGGCGAAAGTGATGAAGTCCTTCGATATTCGATCTAAGTCTACTTTGATAAATATACCCAACGTATTGCCTAGGGTAGATAAAAAAGGTGGAGTATAAAAATGCAGGGGTAGATAAAGGCATAGCCATAGATGTTGGGATCTTCGACCTTTGTTGTTAGGGGTTCGACAGACTGCTCCACAATGAAGGCAAAGCCAAAAATCTCCTTTTCTCTTGTGTTGGCTCCTTTTCTCCCATGCTCTAGATGAAGGTTGTGTCGGTGGCTAGGGTTTAGCACTTGTTGCACCCTCAACTCTTATTCGGGCCCAAATGGCTAGTTCCCGTGTTAGGGTTTCCCCTGACGTTGTTGGTGTTGCTACGTTGTTGGCCACTAGCTTGCTCGACGAGATAAGTTGTTTCTTCCCTCCTGGGGGTGTTGGAAGCTCGAGGAAGGCTTCTTCTGTGGATTCTAGATGCGTTTTCATCTTGGGAGCCTTCTCCATATGTTATTGTTGTGCCTTTCGGTTGGGCTCGCCATAACTCTAATCCAGAGCGCACTCTGTTCCAAATCTTCATTAAGGAGGTAAATTGAAATCAATGTGTATTCTATATAATTCTATGAATATACAAATACACATTTCATATATTCATATTAGAATCACTCCATAGTATACATATGACATGAAAGAATCAACCCAAGCTCAAATCACATAGACAACCCTAAAAGACCAAAATAAATATATGCAGGAAAGAAAATTCCCCCCCAAAATCCATTTCACCCGCGAGCCAATCGAAACCAAGCCTTTTCCTAGACATTTCTTTAATCATCTCAAGCACTATTACATCCAAATCTCATGAAATTGTTAATAGGATCCCTATTAAAAAACATAAGCACTCACTTTTACAAGAATATAGAGGAAAAATGAATGGAGAAGCCTTAGATTCCTAGATTAGTAGCCTCACATTGCACTTCTAGATTTTCCCGGGCTCAAATATTTATCCTTACAATAAAATATCTACAAGGAATCATTCAAACTTGGTGAACAAGTCAATTTATAATTCTACATTTAACTCAATCTTCTACTTCCAAATGCATGACAAAGTCCATCAATACATGGAATCCATTGTGTGACACTATCACATAGCATTTTTATCCCCTATTATATCTAGAAAATATCATGTGCGAGTGATTATAACTTCATCAAGCCTAGTACTACAATACATGGAAATTTTCACACAATGACACATCCAACTCTAGATTCCATATCCATATTAGGTAATTATTCTCAAATTTAGTTTTGGATTATTGGTTGTTTTTTTTCTTAAATTGATTTATTTGAAAGAGTTTGCATTGACTAAGCCTTTAACCATTCTTTACCAAGGTACCCTATTTTCTATCACTCTATTGCCAATGCTAATCCTTGGAACCCTCTTACTAGACCAAGACCTTCTCCCACTCGGCCTCAAAACCATAAATTCACTAGTTGTTCATCCTCCAAACCAAACCAAGGACGTAACTTCTAATAAAGTCACAGATTATCTGACAGATTGTCATATATTAAAACATCATGTTGGATCGATCTTCTTAGACCCCCCCCATAGAGCCCTCCTCTCCATCACATATAGAAATCATTACCCTACCCAACTAATCCATTTCTCCTTCTCTGCATTCAATACAATGACATTCAATATCTTGACATCCTTTTCACAAATTCACTAGTTGTTCATCCTCCAAACCAAATCAAAGACATCACTTCCAATAAAGTCACACATTATGTGACAGATTGTCACGTCTTAAAACATCGTGTTGGATCAATCTATTTAGACACCCCCCCAGATCCCTCACCTCCATCATTATTGCCAACTCGAACCTATATTGCAACAATTTTGTATGAAACTATATGAAACTATATGCAACTATATGAAACTATATGCAACTAGGAAACTATATGCAACAATGCAACTTATCATATTTTTTAGTGACTATATGAAACCTTATGCAACTATGCAACTATATGCAACTTATGCAACTATATGCAAATATATGCAACTATATGCAACTTATCCAACTATATGCAACTATGCAACTATATGCAACTTTATGTAACAATGAAACTTATGCAACTATATTGAAACTATATGCAACTATATTGCAACAATTTCATATGCAACTATATGCAACTAATTGCAACTAACTGCAACTATGCAACTAACTGCAACTAACTACAACTATATGCAACTATATGCAACTATGCAACTATGCAACTATATGCAACTATATGCAAACATACTCAACTATATGCAAATATATGCAACTATGCAACTATATGCAGCTTATCCAACTATATGCAACTTTATGCAACAATGCAACTTATGCAACCATATGCAACTATATGCAACTATATTGCAACAATTTTTTATTCAACTATATGCAACTAATTGCAACTATGCAACTATATGCAATAATGCAACTTATCATGTTTTTTAATGACAATATACAACTATATGCAACTTTATGCAACACTGAAACTTATGCAACTATATAAAACTTGTGCAACTTATATATGCAACTATATGCAACTTTATGCAACAATGCAACCTATGCAACTATATGCAACTATCGAGTGATGATCAGGATATACTAAGAGAGGTTGAAAGTGAGACGTGTTGTACTAGATCTACCGGTTCTAGATCAACTAGGTGTTTTTGAGTAGTATGCATGTGTCTCAAGGTCTTGGAAATGATATAGGGAAGAAGGCCATGCCTTAGGGGAAAAAAAAAGCTTTGAGTCATCTAAAAAATGATGTTAGTGCTCTCACAAGGTTTTGAGCATTAGCTATGGGTCTTAAGTCCTTGATATGGTTGAGGGGGGAACCCAAGGCTTAGTCGAAGTACAAAGATTCTAGGCATCCATGGCCAAACATGACACCTCAAACTAGCATACCCAATCTCTCAAGGTTTTATGCAACTTCTAGGGCTCAAATTTCATGAATGACACCTCAAACCACCATAGATGACCTCTCGAGGGTATATTTGGCATTCAAGTGAGAGTATGGGAATTAATAGGATATTTTGAGCATTGGGTATGGGTCTTGGGTCCTTGGAAAAGATCGAGAGAGTAAACCCCCTCCTTCCATCCCATTGTCTCCTTCACAGTCTTCCATATAGAAGACCACAACCCTTTCCTTTATAGTTTGTACAACTTCATCAAAACTATTACACCCTTTGCATACAATGGATTAAACAACAACTCGATCATCTTGTAATATCTGTAACAACCAACCCCAACATTATTTCCAACTTGAACCTTTCCTCCATTCCCCACCAGCCACTAAAGGCGCTTTCCAAATATGTGAAATTCCAGGATCATGGATTTCCAAACTATCGATCCCCACTCGAACTATTTGATGGGTCTCAAATCTAGTTCTCCACTGAGCGTCAGGGGATATGCATATATATGCAACTTTATGCAACTTATATGCAACTATATGGAACTTTATGTAACAATGCAACTTATATGCAATTATATGCAACTTATATGCAACTATATGCAACTTTATGTAACAATGCAACTTATGCAACTATATTGCAACTATATGCAACTATATGCAACTATGCAACATGCAACTATATGCAACATGCAACTATATGCAACTATGCAACATGCAACTATGCAATATGCAACTTATGCAACTTTATGCAACTTTATGCAACATGCAACGATAACTTATCTTCTTGTTTTAACGAGTGTAGGTACCACCAAATAGGTATTTGTCGGATCTATCTTACTCGAGTGATGATCAAGATATACTAAGAGAGGTTGAAAGTGAGACGTGTTGTACTAGATCTACTGGTTCTAGATCAACTAGGTTGGAAAAGGTAAGGAAAAGATTTTGTATACGCATGCAATATTTTATTGCCAACGGAGGGTTGTGTAATTATGATGTTGAGAGTATAGGTGACATTGAGTTTCCCTTGAAGTATAAACATCTAGTGAAACGATGGGCACCTAAGGAGCTACATGAAGTGGACACAGATTTCTTTATCGGTGGGAGGATGTATCGCATTGCTCCTTCATCCTTACATGGATCGGGATTATTTTCCATGGATGTCATAAAGGTCAACTATGGCACTGTAACTAAATTGATGGAGTATGTCAGACCATTATACATGTACAATCACTGGTTGATGTTGGTCTGATATACGAAAAGTATGCGGAGATACAGAGTTGCCGCAAATTATATACAACTAATAGATAACAATCAAAATAAAGGGGCAACTATGTATATTGATGGAAGGCCAAAAGATACTAGAAACATTGTGGATTTTATAAATAGTACACGACCAATGGCAACAACTAAGAAACTGAATTTCATATTTGAGGGACGTGAAGGAAATCGTATATTTGTATGTGCAACAAAAACAATAGTTTCAGGTGAAGAGTTGTTGATCGATTACAACTTAAATCGAATAGATGGAGGGGGTGCGACTATGGGGGTAAATATATTACATACCATTCAACTCAACCTTTTATCAATCATTGTTACAATTTATCGCTACGATATTTCAATTTTTTACTACATAAATTTTTTACAATTACTTTCATAACTCTTGTTGATTAATTTATTGTGTCAACATCTATCCAGGGTGACCGTGAGATATCACAGGCTACATCTATCCAGGGTGACCATGGAAAGGCACCCATTGTGTCTCAGCAGGTAAATGTTAAATACAGTAACAACTTATGACTACAACGTCAAATAAATTTCATTACTTTTTTTCTGATATTACTGCAATATTTCATTTTTTTAACGTTACAGGTGAACTTCATAACTTTTATTGATTGATTTATTGTGTCAACTTATGTCTAGGGTGACCGTGGTAGAAAATCACCTGCTACATCTGTCCAGGGTGACCATGGAAAGGCACCCGTTGTGCCTTAGCTGGTAAATGTTAAATACAGTAACAACGTATGTCCACAACAACTAAATTTCTGAAATTTCGTTATTTTTTTTTTCTGATATTACTCCAATATTTCATTTTTTAAATGTTACAAGTGAATTTCATAACTTTTATTGATTGATTTATTGTGTCAACTTTTGTCCAGGGTGATCATGGCAGAAAATCACCCGCTACATCTGTCCAGGGTGACCGTGGAAAGGCACCCGCTATGCCTCAGCAGGTAAATGCTAAATACAGTAACAACTTATGTCTACAACAACTAAATTTCTGAAATTTCGTTATTTTTTTTCTGATATTACTCCAATATTTCATTTTTTAAATGTTACAAGTGAATTTCATAACTTTTGTTGATTGATTTATTGTGTCAACTTCTGTACAAGGTGACCCTGTCTGAAAATCACATGCTACATCTGTCCATGGTGACCGTGGAAAGGCACCCACTGTGCCTCAGATGGTAAATGTTAAATACAGTAAAAACTTATGACTACAATAACTAAATTTCTCAAATGTTAAAGTTCATCTCATTAATTTTATTCATCAATGTATTGTGGCACGGTCAACGTGGGAAGGCTCCCACTGAGGATATTAATGAGGACGAAATATTTTTTTCCACTGACCCAATGACAACTGTAATGAAGGCCTTGAAGAAGGCTAACATAGAATATCTAGGTTTGGTTAGCAAAATATTGCTGACACAGGAGGACAGGGAAAGAATTGTAGAGCTACAAAATACAATAACTAGTTTAGGGGTAAGTGGCATCTTCACATATTTTTATCAACTATGACAATTTCATATCCGTTTTTTTGTTTTATATTTTCTATATGATCTAATAAAGTAAATTTTTCCATTTGTAGGAGTTTTTAAACCCCATGCGTCGGGAACCTGTCGATCCTGAAACTTCTATAGGTAGCAGTGATGGTCCAATGCAAAAAAAATGTCGACATAGAAAAGTGCAAGTGAGGCTTTTTGAGTCTTCTGAGGTTCCCCTTGAATCCATTGATGCGAGCAATGATTTTGACTGGCATGACACACCAGAACATGATGAGCCGAAGCCTGGGACTCCACATGAATCCAGAGAGGAACGTACTGTAGATGGAGACGACACTATTTTGCATGGAGAAGAATGAATTAAAAGCACCAGATCACAAGATGTCACCTTTCCGATGGATGATGCATCTGTTGCGATCAAGATTCAGAAGATTGTAGGTAATTGTTAATTAATTGATTCATTTTTTCATGAAATTGAAATGGACATTTGTTGAGATTATTATAAATTAATGGATAACACGTTTCTACAGGGAACAATGTTTTCTATAGAAACTTAAATGACAAAGCATTGGACTTGTTTGTACCCACCATTCACAGAAAGGGAAATGGCCAAGATAGCAAAAAGAAAGATGATTTAATAGACCACATGGTAAAATTGTTCGGAAACACTTTCAACAAGAAGGTGGTTACAAAGTTTGTCGGCGAGAATTTAAAATATATCAGGGCCCAGTAGAGGGAGAAATTGTTGGCAAATATGTAACAGACAATGAATGGCATGAGTACAGGAAGAATGTACAGAGGATTGTTAGCATATTCACAGGAAGCGTATACTTTTCATTGATGGCAAGTACAGTAGTGGTGATGGCTTGAGTACAACAGTGATGATTAGCAGCGCAACAATAATCGGGAGGAGAAGAGTCAGTGATCATTGGATCCCATTCAAATCTCCCGAAAGAACGAGGGTCGTCAGATCTGAATGAAGATAAGACGAGCGCACTGAAGAGGAGGTCAGAGCTCATTCGTTAGATCCAAGCGCAAGACCCGACCATCGTTGGATCAAGGATAAACTACACGCTCTTTAAAGTGCAAGGAGAAACAGGTGTAATCGCGATTTGCGAAATCGCGACGTAACTGCGACCGTCAGATCAAAATCAGATTTGGAACGTTGATCTAACTCCTTATCGGAGTTTCGTGAATCGCGACATGGAGTGACAAAAACTTGACAACAAGAATGTTGAAATCGCGATATGCGATATGGCGATTCAATCACAGTCATTGAGTCAAGATCATATCTAGACCGTTGATCCAAATCCTTATCAGAGTTTCGTGAATCACGAATTCAAAAGGAAAAGAAACAAATGCAACATGAACCCCGATTTCATGATATGCGATATCGCGATTCAATCGCTGTCGTCAAGTCAATATTAGATCTGGACCGTTGATCAAACTCCTCATCTGAGTTTCGCGAATCGCGACATAGAGAGGCAAAGAACACAATGTTGATTTCGCGATATGCAAAATCGCGATTTAATCGCAGCCATTGAATAAAGAAGAGATCTGGACCGTTGATCAAACTCCACATCGGAGTTTCGTGAATCGTGACATAGAGAGGCAAAGAACACAATGTCGATTTCGCGATATGCGAAATTGTGATTTAATCACAGTCGTTGAATAAAGAAGTGATCTGGACCGTTGATCTGACTTCTTCACGGAGTTTCGAGGATCGGGATTTGTAAGTGACAAAAAATCTCAACGCCAAGAGTGTCGAAATCGCGATGTGTGAAATCTCAATTGGATCTGAACCGTTGAATCAAGTATTGATCGGAGGGTTACTGTTCATTCTCACAGTTAACTCCTTAGTTTGGATTATGTTAGCAAAATGGACTCATGATTGCAAATTAGTTGTCGATCAGTTGGCGTTTCAGTTGCTTGGACAGTTGTCATTTTTCCTAAGGAGTTGGGAAGTTGAACCGTCGTCTTGGTGTTCCCTTTGACCTTATACCCTTGTGGCTGCTGCATATAAATATCTTCCTCCAAATCCCCATGGAGAAAAGTTATTTTTACATCTAATTGTTCAATATGCAAATCTTCTACTACCACGAGACTCAAAATAGTCCTAATTTAATTCATTTTAACAACAAGAGAAAATATTTCATCAAAATCTATGCCTTTCTTTTGTGCAAACCCCTTTACAACAAGTCTAGCCTTGTATCACTTTTCTCCTCCATCTTCTTCCTTCAACTTGTAAACCCATTTATTCTGCAATGTTATTTTTCCTGTAGGCAACTGAACCATATACCAAGTCTGGTTATTTAACAAGGAATCCATTTCCTCCTTCATGCCTTTCTCCCACTTCTTTTTGGTGTCTACCTACATTGCCTCTTCATAACATTCTGGTTCACCAGAATCAATAAACAATAAATAATACAATGAAGGAGATTATCGTTCATGGGCTATAATTAACCTGGTAGATCTTCTAACTACACTTTCAGGAGTTTGAGGTACCTGTTGCTCCTGTTGTTGTACATTTTGATTTTCTGGTTCCTTTGGAATTTATTTTCCAGTGATCTCATCAAGCACTGTGTATTCTGGTTTTTCTTTTCCTTGCATCTAATTTTTGTACATGACCTTCTCATTGAATATGACCTCTGTACTCCTAATGATTTTTTTATTTTCATAATCCCATAAGAGATAACCAAAATGATTAAGACCGTATCCAATAAAGGTACACTTATTAGATTTTTCCTCAACCTTTGTTTTATTTTCTTTATCAATATGGACAAAATGCTTCACAATCGAAAGTCTTCAAAAAAGAATAGTTTACCTTTTTTTTGTGTCCATGCCTCCTTTGGAATTCTACCATCCAGATATATTGAAGGTGCTTTTTTTATTAATTAAACAACAATATCTACAACATATACCTAGAACTATAAGGGAAAACCAACATGCAATCTCATACTTCTTGCATGCTCCATGAATGTCCTGTTCAACCTTTCCGACACACCATTTTCTTGTGGTGTTGTTGGAACTGTCTTCTCTTTACGAATCCCATGGTATGAAAAATAACCATCAAACTCCTTGCTGCAATATTCACCTCCATTATATTATCTGAGACACTTCAACTTTTTTCCTGTCTCACTCTCAACCAAAGCTTTCCATTTCTTAAAAGTATCAAAAACATCAAACTTTTGTCAAATGCATTAAACCCAAGTTTTTCTAGTTGCATCATCAATAAAAGTAACATAGTAACGAGATCCACCAAGAGATGATACCTTAGTTGGTCCCCATACATATCTATTCACAAGATCTAACCTTTCACTCTTATTTTATTTTCCAACTCTGATAAATATGACTCTCTTATGTTTTCCATAAACATAATTCTCATAGAAGTCCAAATCAATTTGTTTAATATATGGAAAAAAAAAATTGTATATCCCCTTCTCACTCATGTGTCCAAGACTATGATTCCACAGTGTTGTATCCACTCCTGTAGAAGCTAAAGAGATAGAAGAGTCAATACTACTAGTTCCTAAATACAATGTACCTACCTTCTCTCCTTTTGTTATCACCAACGATCCTTTGATGACCTTCCATGTCTTATTTGTAAATATGGATATACAACCTTTACTTGCCAACTTTCTTGTTGAAATTATATTTTTACCTAGATCTGGAACATGTCTTACCTCTTTCAACAACCATTGGTTTCCATTTCTTTTCTTTATTTTTACCTTTCCCATTCCAACAATTTTGCATTGGTGCATCATCACCCAAATGAACCTGTCCAAAATAACCTTGAACATAATCTAGAAAATGTTTCCTATGGGGTGTGCCATGAAATGAAGCCCCTTCATCTACCACCTAAGGGCCAAGACTCAGAAACATTATCTATAGAAAGAATCAAAGAATATTGTAACACATCACCTGTTACATTTTCTTCCCGATTTCTCTCTTGTTGTCCATCTCTTTGTTTCTTTGGAGCTCTGCAGTCTTTCTTCATATGTCCTTTCTTCCCAAAATTCCAACACTCTATCTTTCCAAGTCTGGATTTGGATCTTCCCTTCCTACAATTCTCGTGGTTCCCCAAGTCCTTTCCTCTATCCTTCTGTCTTCCCCTGTTCTTCATGTTCAACACATTACCTGATGTCTGACATGTTCTTTTCTGTCGCATTTCCTCACTAAGGATAACACCAACAATGTCATCAAATTTTAAAGTATTTGAACTAGAGACAGAGTTACTTACAACCATGAACAAGCCATTCCATATTTGTAGTAATGAGCACAAAATTAGAAGAGCCCTAACCTCATCATCAAAGTCCAATTTTAGAAAACTTAGTTGATTAGTAACCGTATTAAATTCATTTAAATTCTCTGCAATAGACCCACATTCTGACATCTTCATATTAAATATCTCTTCATTAGAAATACCTTATTGGAAGCCAAGGATTTTTCATACATTTAGCCCATGTATCTATCAAACCCTTCGTTGTCTTTTCTTTCGAAATATTGAAAGCCATCGATGCTGCCAGGCTCAGCCATATCGTTCTTAGAGCCTTTCTGTCAAAAATATCCCATTCTTCATCCTTCATAGTTGTCGACTTCTTTTCCATTCTTCCAAATGGTAAGAATAGATCCTTATGATATAAATAATCTTCCATCTACATATTCCATAACTAGTAGTTTTGTCCATTAAACTTCTTGACCCTAAACTTTCCATATTCCGACATTGCTCCCACTCGAACCAAGAACCCTATTTTCCTACAAGTTACCTTTCGCTCTGATACCAGTTGTTAGAAAAACAGGATCACAGAGAAAAAAAATAAAACAAATGCGTAAATAAAACATAGAAGATAAACAATACAATAGAGACACAGATATACGTGGTTCACTCAGTGTGGGCTATGTCCACCAGATAAATTGCCAGGTCCTTCCTTTATTATTATTCAGAAATTGAAGGGATACAACCTACAACAAACCCATTGTAACTTTCTCTTCATTCTCTCATAGTCTCCTATCTTAGAATACAATATTCTCTATCATACCTAGCCTTAATACATTTTCATCATAAGATAGGGTTGCCTTCTAGGGAGAAAAACCCTAACAGAACTTCTACCATTAGATCTACGACCTTATAATGAATGATCCAAAGTTACAATCAAATTACAATATACTTTTACACGATAATTTTTCCTTTGGGAGCTTCGTCCCCAAACCCCCACTGGGGGCCCGCTTGCCCCTGAACCCCACAGGGGGGGTGAATCCCCCTGCACTCCCTAGTGTGGATGAGTGTACATTATTCTGCTGTGTAAAGTAGTCATGGGGTATAAACATAATTCAAAAGAAATACCTCTGAATTAGGAAGATAATCAATCTCCACAACCAACAAGAAATTGCATCTCTTCAAGGTATAGAAGGGACAAAGACCTTCGAGGTCCGAGTAGTTGAAGCTTAAGGATCAAAATTATTGAACACTCTAGAGGAATACATGTGCAAAGATTGCACTAGACAGACAATTGGAAGAAGTGTTGAGAGACAACCATCTGAAGGCTAGTCGAAGTGCAAGGAGAACAAGCAGAGTGAACTTGTTCCAATATCCAAAGCTCAAGAGGTCAAGCACAAAGTGTGCTAGGAGGAGCATCAGAAGTCTTCTAAGGAAGTAGAGAGTCGAGTCCCTAAGAACTGAGAAAGTTCATAAGCTCAAGAGGAATAGTACCTTTGTGTACAAAATCCCAACATAAAGGAACATTAGGCCAAGACTCTTCGAAGTCCAAGCCTCAGACAAAGCTCAGGAGAGATGGCATTTCCAGATGCACAAGAGACCCAAGGTCATAGGGCTCATAGAGGAAGTAAAGGTTGACACCTTTGAAGCATCAAAATATTCCAAGTATGGGAAGAAATGTGCCAAATCTTAGTAGGAGGATCACAATTTTTGTTGGATTGAGTAGAGGGAAGATCTAGACCATTGGAACCTACGTCCAAACAAAGAGAAGCAATCTCAGGAGGAACAGATATCTGTCGTCAGATTTGAAAAAGCATGGACAAATAATCATTGGGTCTTGAGGGGGTGCACGAGGTTTACTCCATTTCAGTGCACATGAGGAGAGCCAATTTCATGATACACGAAGTCCTGATATCATCAGACCGCCCATTAGAAAGGATGCTTGGCAGAGATCCACATACATTGTAGATTTGGAAGGGGAAGATCCCTATCAATCATAACCATCCATCAAGAGGGATGTGTGGTAGTCGATCATCATTTCACTGACTCGTGACTTGGAGAAGTCAAAGGAAAATT
>ML839633.1:13629-25912 GCA_009831015.1 Picea engelmannii | reverse complement strand
TATCGTCAGCCTGCATCATCAATCGTCATGTCAGAATGTCAACAACATATCATAATATCAATAGCATATCATCAAAATGAAACAATATCATCATAAACGAAACAACTCATATAACCCACTCCCTGACTCAATCCGGAGTCCAATGGAGTTCCACCGATGCCTCTGCATCTGCAAGGTCCGAAACCCTGCACACTAAATGAAACTGAGTCAACAACACCTGTCTAACTCAAGATAGTAACACATCATGTCATATAATTTAACGCATCATAATGAAGGAAACAATTTATCATCATAATAATCCAGATCACTTGTAAGCAAGTGTCCTCAAAAATAAGTTTGGTAAGTGTGCCAGAGCGGGATGTTACAATTTTGTGAAAACTCGCAAAACATGAATTCGTGAAAAGATCACAATCATTGATCAAGGAGCGATCTCGACCGTTGACTGTCCAGGGAGAATTTTGGAATTTTAGGGATCAGGAGAATGGAGGTGAAAGGTCTTTCAACTTCATGATATGCGAAATCGTGAAATACCAATACACGAAACCCCTACATGATATGATTTGTCAGATCATGGAAGAATCAAGACCGACAAATCAGGAGCTCTAAAATTTTGGTATTTCGAGAGTCAGGAGAGCACAGGTGATTCGCATTAGAATTCTCGATACACAAAGTCTCAACACACTTGAAATTGGAGCCCTGAGTCATGATGAATGGTCACATGGACGGAGGGCAAGGGAGGATCTAAGGAATGTTAAATTATTTTCAAGATTTCGGGAGTCAGGGAGTTAGGGTTAGATCACTCATAAAGTCCCAACACGTGAAATCATGATGCACCTTTTGTGTAGGCGTGCAGTCACAACCCGTGGGCATGTGGGAGTGAAGCTCTCGCTTTGTTCTTAGTCATGCGGGTGGAGTTTCATAAGGACTTGTGGATTAGATAATAGGATTCTAGTGGGGAATTGAATAGCTGCTTCAACTTGATAGAGAGAAGAACATTCCTTAATCGAGAGGGCATCAGACCTTGCCAAGGCAGAGGTAGGGGGTTTGCATCGAATTGGTATCATAGAGAGAATTTCGTCTATAGATTTCAGGTAGAAGAGAAGAACAAGACAGAGTGAAATGTTCTATGTGAGGAGATATGCTTACACGTAGGCAACTGACATTGACATCCAAGTGAGTTAAAACCAGAAAAGAATATGGCTACTGAAGGCCAAAGGAGTGGTCAAGGAATAGACCACCAACAGAAAAGCAAGGCTGAGATGGACTAGGAGATCATTGATATAAGAGCACAGATGGAGAAGATTGCATTTAAAGTGCAGCAGGATGAAAAGGTGCATTAGATGTATGAGTGGCCCATGAAGAAGAAGAAGGTAAAGTGGCTTGTTCAGAAATTGTTGGCCAGAGGACAATGAAAGTTGTTGACAGCATGGTTGAGGCATGTTGAAATCCTCATAGGTGAAGAGGAGATGGTTCGTATCTGTGAACCAAAAGATAGGAGGAGTCTCGGTGATGATGAGGAGAAGAGATTAGAGAAGGGTCTCATAAACTGTCAGGTGAGCAATGAGGAACTTCTAGGTTGCCTAGAGGGCAATGATTGATCTCAAAGACTTTTAGGTGGGCAGTGAAGAAATTTTAGATTTCCAGGTGGAAAATGAGATGGATTCATTGGAGGATCTCATAGACTACAAGGAGGGCAGGGCAAAAATTCCAGATTGTCAGGTGAGCAAGGGGGAGGAAATGAGACTCTCTGATAGTCTCATGAACTTAAAGGTGATATCAGATCAACAAGGAGTGTTGACAGAGAGGGAATATCAGAGGATTTTTCTGATCATTGGGGGAATTCATATATTCCTACTAAGCATCCAAGTTGAGGTCACAACGCATGTTGTAGACATAGCAGCAGGAAAAGGACAACTATCAGTGACTATCATAGAGGAAGACGAAATAGAGAAGATGTTGATGTCTACCCCAATAGAAGAATAAAATGCAATAAAGATGCTCACTCCATGGGATAAAGAGTTATAGATGTTGGAGGATTGGTTGAACCATCCAGAGCTAGTAGATGGTTGCCATGAGAATCCATCCATGTAGATTTTGGGAGAAGAGCATTCATCATAATTGCTCAGAAATTTCATCCATGAAGCTGAACAAATGATGACTGCAGTGTTGAGGCCTGCAACAAAAGATGAATTAGAATTCTAGTCTGGAGAGAAGCTAGAGGAAGTTGGAAATACACCTGCGAGAGGACTGGCAGAAGCAAATCTGTTAAAAGGTGACACTCAGCAGCAACTAAGTGATGAGACTACAAAATTGGAGTTTGTAGCAGAGTGGCAACATAGTGCCACAAGGGGAAATGAAAACAACAAGGGGGATCGAGTTGATCCACGCATTAAAAATAAGGAAGTGAAGGAGGGAGGACATTCAAGGAGCCAACTATTGTAGCAGCTAGACGAGGTAATTGAGGAAATTAGAAATCTGATGTTGAGGTCAGTGAAAGAATCTTTCAGAAGGGAGAAGTTGAGCAGAAAGAGACCTTCCATAGAAGCAGGGAAGCAGTAGCAAAAACAACGAAACAATGGAGAAGATGGGCATATCCAAAAGATAGTTTGGGATCCATGTGGATTTTAACAGCGTAGCTAGGAAGCTCATGAGTAGGAGCTCATGAATTTTTTGCAGCAATGGAGTATGATGCAGGAGCATCACTCCAACCCAACAACATGCTAGCTAGCCAACACATCAAAGAACACATTCAATGAAGGGAGAGGCACCAACCCTCTCATTTTAAAATTTGAATTTGAATTAAATGTTGTAAGGCTGAAGATCTAGATTCGATCTAGACTAGACAACCATTGAATGTAATTCAGTGTAAATTAATGAGAGTAGGTAGCTTGGAGGGAAGAGCTTGAGGATCCCTCTTTGTAAAAAGATCTTTTTTTGTATCTTTTTTCATTTTTAAGGGAGGTAGAAGAAAGATTGGAGAGAAGAGAAGAGAGCCAAGACTCTGTTACAGTCCGATATTTTGTACACATTGTAATTTGGCATTCATATTAATACAAAGAGAAGTTTTTTTTCACATAAGAATATTTATGTGTTTATGTGTTTATGAATGAATGTATTTTATGATTTTATTGGCATCTGTTATAGATGTATATTAGATTCCATCTGTAGGGATAGACACAATTTCATATCTCTGAGTTTCTTTGATTTCGGTCAGGGTTCTTTGTGGTTTCATGCAAGGGGTTGCATGACAGAGTGTCGAGGAATCTGTAAGCCAGTGCAAGTGTGCACATCTAAGTTATGTGGAATTTAACCAAGAACATGCTAGGAGGGCGCACCATAGGAACTCATAAACTCAAGGGATAAACCTCAAGGTTGTTGAATAGCTTGAAGGTAAGACTGTGCAGAGGAAGGCGTAGAGAGAAAAAAAAAATAGGGTTCTGTGAAGCTCTTCCAGGTGGGAATCGAGCAAGTGCAAAGAGTGCATGAGAAGAACTCTATTTCGAGTTCAGAGATAAGGGAAGTGTCAAAGAAGACACTTACAGAGTTGTTGAACACTCTGTAGGCTGAGCAAGGAGTGTTTCCAAGATAGTGCTTGCATCTCTTCAAGGGATAGAAGAGATAGAGACCTTCGAGGTCCAGGCAGTTGAAGCTTAAGGAAACAAAGTTTTTGAACACTATGGAGGAAGACCTGTGCAAGGAGTTCACCAAGCCATCACTTGGATGAAGTGTTGAGAGACAACCATCTGAAGGCTAGTCAAATCACAAGGAGAATGCACAGAGTGAACTTGTTCCAAGATCCAAATATCATGAGGTCGAGCATAAAGTGTGCCAGCAGGAGCACTAGAAGTCTTCTAAGGAAGCAGAGGTTCAAGTCCCTTAGAACAAAGAAATTTCATAAGCTCAGGAGGAATAGTACCTTTGCATACAAAGTCCCAACATAAAGGAACAATAGGCCAAGACTCTTCAAAATCCAAGCCTTAGACAAAGATCAGGAGGGATAGTGTTTCCAGAACATAGGCGAGACCCAAGGTCACAAGGATCACAGAGGAAGCAAAGGTCGAGCCCTTTGAAGCATCGAAATATTCCAAGTATAGGAAGAAAGGTGCCAAAGCTCAAGAGGATGAGCACAACTACTGTTGGATCGAGCAGATGGAAGATATGGATCATTGGAACCCACGTCCAAACAAAGAGAAGCAAGCACAGGAGGGAGAAATATCTACCGTCATATCTGAAAGCACGTGTACCAACATTTGTTGGTTCCAGAGGGGATGCATGAGGTTTAGTCCATTTGAGTGCATAGGAGGAGAGCCTATTTCATGATACACGAAGTCCCAACATCAGCGGGACACCCATCGGAAAGGACATGTGGCATAGATCCACATATGTCAGATATTTGCAAGGGGAAGAGCCACAATGATCCTAACCATCCATCAAGAGGGATGTGTGGCATCCAATCAATTTTGTTGACTTGTGACTTGGAGAAGTCAAAGTCCAAGTTTGAAAAAAATCATGAAATTCGAATTTGAAAAAAGATCATAGTCATTGATCAAGGAGTGATCTGGACCATTGATTGTCCAAGGAGAATTTAAGAATTCCAGGGATCAAGAGAACGGAATTGAAAGGTCTTTCATATTTTTGATACACAAAATCACAAAATACTGATACATGAAAACCCGATGCGATCTGAGTCATCAGATAGTGGAAGAATCAGGACCATCAGATCAGGAGCTCTGAAATTTTGGCATTTCAGGAGTTGGGAGAGCAGAGGTGATTCGCATCGGAATTCATGATACGTGAAATCTCGACGTGCTTGAGAGTTGAGCCCTAGGTCATGATGAATGGTCACATGGAAGGAGGCCAAGGGAGAAGCTAAGGAATGTTAAACTATTTTTTGTATTTTGGGAGTCGAGGAGTCAGGGTTGGCTCACTAATAAATTCCCAACGTGCAAAATGGCGATGCACCTTTTGTGTAGGTGTGCGGTCATAGCCCATGGGTGCGTGGAAGTGAAGCTTGTGCTTGGCACTTAGTCATGAAGGCAGAGTTTCATAAGGACTTGTGGATCAGATAACAAGATTCCAACGGGTAATTGAAGAGTTTCTTCATCGTGATAGAGGTTAGAACGATCCTTGAATGGGAGGTTAGCGGACCCTGCCGAGGCAGAGGTAGGGGTCTGCATCCGGAAAGCATCATCAAAAGAATTTATCTTCCCTTGAATTTTCACCTCCTTTTCTTTACCTTCCCCCTAAAATTCAGCTTAGATATCCTTTGGTTACCTTAGACACCTATAGATATTCAATATTCTCAAGTGTGATCTAAAATGATATATCCTTGCCTCTTATTTATACTCTCTAAGTAGCTTCCTTAAAAACATCTTCTAGTTTACTTTGCCCAATTTCCTTATTTTAGGGTTAACCCACTTCTAATTTCTCCATTAAATTTATTATTTAAATAATTTATTTTGTATTCACTTTGAATTATAGTACACTCATCACTTCAATTTATTATTTATCTTCTAAAATCTCTTAAAACACTTTGACTACTTTGACCTTTTGGGGATTCTAGATGGCATATGAGGGTCGTCCAACTTCGTAAGGCCATAACTCTCAAATCGTGAAAAGTTATGTGACATTCCACATACCACCATAAATGGAATGACATGTAATATCCATATAGAATAATATTACATAAAAATGTATCAAAACTCATATCATTATCCATCTAACAAACTTGGGTCCATTACCCAAACCTAGGTTCTCCAACTTCTCATGGCCATAACTCTCTAACCATGAGGCTTTATGTGCGTTCCAAATACCACCGGAAATGACATGACATGAACTATCCATATAGGATAGTTTCACTAACAAATTCACTGAGCTTCATCTCATTATTCCACAAATAATCATGGGTTCTCTAACCATACTTCTAGGATAACTCAATTCGCAAACCATCTTTCCATGAATGATTTCACCATAAGTGGACCACTTTGGATTTCATCCATTTGTACTTATTATCAACCATGACAAGAAAATAATGAGTCATATTTACATCAAACAAACTTGGGTCTATTACCCAAACCTTTGTGCTACTAGGGTTTCTTCAAGGGTTGACATCAATGACAACCAACCTTAATCCACAATATCCCCTTTTGGAATTGATGGAAACACTCTGATGAAAAAATGAAATTATGTCATGCAATAATGAAGTCATATAACTCATGCTACCCCTGGAAACATGCCTCTGTCCTCTGCATCTTTGTGACCATTTCTCCCCATAATACCATGCCTCTGTCCCTTGCATCTGATGAATCTCTCCCCCTTTGTGATCAATGGCAAAGGTATCTTTCCATATGGGGCTACTCCCACTGACTGAATTGTCCTCTTTATGGTGCTTCCTTGTGTATATCTAAGACATATAAGATAATAATTCAAAAGCATTAATTTTGGAGTAGAAATAACTTCGATTCTCTAAAGAATATACTCAAAGGATTCCAATGGAAGTGGTTTTGTAAATATGTCTGGCACTTGTTCTTTTTTTCCCACATACTTAACTCTAATGTTCTTTTCTGCAACCTTCTCTCGTAGAAAGTGATACTTGATTGGAATGTGCTTCGTCTTGGAGTGCATCATCGAGTTCTTTGAGATACTGATGTCTCTTATATTATCACAATAGATTGGAATGGGCTCATCATATGCAACCTGTATATGTGTTAGAGTTTGTTTCATCCAAAGAACCTGTGTACAACATGATGCTACTACAATATACTCTGCCTCGGCTGTAGATAAAGATATTGATGATTGTTTCTTACTTAGACGTAATACTAAACGCTCACCCAAGTAGAACAATGCTCCACTAGTGCTTCATCGGTCATCAATACAACGTTCCCAATCTGCATCTGTGTAGTCAATAAGTGATACATCCTTTTCTTTTGGATGCCATAATCCAAACTCTTATGTTCCTTTGAGATATATGAAAATCTTCTTCACTGCTAATATATGTGATTCCTTTGGTTCTTCTTGAAATTGTGTCACCTATCCAATTGCCTACATTACATATGGTCTGGATGTTGTCACATATAGTAGGCTACCAATCAATGACCTATATTGCCTATGATATGTAGGCTTTGAATCATCATATTTTCTCAATTTGTAACTCGTTTTCATGGGAATGATAACTAGTTTGCAATCTTCCATTCTGAACCTATTTAGCATTTCTCTAATATACTTGGTTTTAGAAACAAAAATTCCTTGGTTTCTTTGACGTATCTGAAGTCCCAAAAAGAAGGATAGTTCTCCAAGTAACAACATTTCAAATTCATTATGAATATCCTTTGCAAATTTTTGGCTTAACCTTCCATCATCACTACCAAAAATAATATCATCAACATAAACTTCAATTAATAAAATATTAACTTGACTTACCTTGTTAGGAACCAAATATCAATATAACATAGAAAAAACTCAGAATAAGTACTCAATGCCTTGAAAAAGAGAGAAAATCAGATAATAAGCCTCTTCGAGGGGGAAACCTCCTTATGCCCACATAAATTTTCAATTGCAAGATGATTCCAAATGAAAATGTCTCCTTGGTATATATAGGAGACTAGGAGGTATAATTACAACTAATGGACTAAAGTCAACATAAATAAAATAACAATACTAATCTATTATGCCCCAATTAAGGGGTATTAAGCCACTATTTAGGGCTTAACATGCCCCTCTCCTTGAGACAAGTGTTGTCTGCAATTCTTGAGTAAATCTGGATGCTTCTATATAAAAGGATCATCTTCCCAAGTGGAATCTTCGACCACTGGTTTCCTCCATTTAATGAGATACTTTGAAATGGATCTATTCCTTAGCTGGTGAATTCTTCTATCAGTGATGGCTTTAGGATCCAATATGATTTTTCCTTCCTCGTCAAGTTCTTGAAATATAGTTTGAACTGGGATCTTGTCACATATAACCTTCTTTAAGCATGAAAAATGGAAAAATCGCTGTACTCGTGAAGATGCAGGCAACTCCAAATGGTATACCATAGTACCATTCTTTTGCAACACCTTATAAGGGACATAGTACTTTGGTGATAATTTATTATCCTTCTTGGCTTGCTTGAGGGACATATGTTTGTATGTTTGTAGTCTTAAAAACACCCAATCCCCTACTTCAAAAATTATTTCACTACGATGTTGATATTCTTATTGTTTCATGTGATTCTATGCCATGGTCAAGTTGTCCTTTAATATTTGGAGAACTTGTTGTTGATGCTCGATGTGATCTTCCACTGCTTGAACCTTAGATTTTTCTTTTAGAGAAGAAGTGATGGAAGGAGGGTGGTATCCATAGAGTGCCATAAATGGTCTTATTTTTGTTGCAGTATGAAAGGAAGTGTTATATCACTATTCTGCCAAGGGTAACCATTTGAACCATTGTGTTTGTTTATTAGAGACAAAGCAACAAAGGTAGCCTTCCATACATTTGTTCACTATCTCGGTTTTTCCATTAGATTGAGGATGATAGGATGAGATATGAGCCAAATGAGTACCCAAACGAGAAAACAATTATGTCCAAAAATGTCTAGTGAAGATGGGATCTCTGTCACTTACAATAATCTTTGGACAACCATGTAGATTTTGAACTGTCTCCATGAATGCATTGGAAACTGTACTAGCTTTGAAGGGATGAGAGAGTGTACACAAGTGTGCGTACTTGGTCAGTCTATCAACAGTCACCATGATGGCACTCTTTCCTTTAGACTTTGGTAACCCTGTAACGAAATCCATGGAAATATCCTTCCAACACTGACTTGGGATGGCTAATGGTTGTAAAAGACCTCGGGTCTTAATTGTTTCCACCTTATTTTGTTTGCAAACCAAACATTCTGCCACAAACCTTTGAACATCAGTTTTAATGCCATCCAAAAAATATTCCTTCTTGACCTTATGATAGGTTTTTAAAAATCATGAGTGCCCTCCTATTGGAGAGGGGTTCAATTCCAATTGTACCTTTTTTTTGAGTTGGGAGTTATTATATAAATACAAGTGATGTTTGTACCATAGTGAATCATTTTTCCATGTAAATGTATCTGTTGTACTGGAATCCCATTGCAACCTTTGAATGACAGTCCATACTTTTTCGTCATTCTTCCATTCATCCCTTGCTTCTATTATCCAATCAGGTTGGATGATTGAGATAGCATAGAGAAAGGCCTCAAAATATTCATCCTTCCTTGAGAGTGCATATGCCACAACATTTTGCTTCCCTTTTTGTTCCAATAAGTATTTAAGACTATCATGATATGTTTTTACCTTGAAGTTCCTACCTATTAGGTAAGGATGCCATTTCTTCAAAGCATGTAGTATTTCCATCATTTCCTTCTCATAAATGGGTTTGTGTAAGTCCTTTCCCTTGAGTTGTCGACTTTCAAAATCCAAGGGGCTTTCTTCTTGCATTAGGAAAACACCAATTCCATTTCCTGAGGCATCACATTCAACAATAAATTTTTGTGTGAAGTCTGGAGTGGTCAAGAGAGGATCTTTGCACATCACCTCTTTAACTTGTTCAAAATATTTAGTTGCCTCTAGAGTCCATGATTTTACATCCATCTGATACACTTTAATATTTTTGGAGCATTCATAAGGTAAAAGAAAATAGATTGCTTCCATTTTGGCAACTAGGGAAAATATCTCTTCAAATTCGATTCCTTTAATCCATGCATATCCTTTACATACTAATATAGCTTTGTTCCTTGTAACCTTTCCATATTCATTCAATTTATTCCTAAAAACCCAATTTGTGCCAATGACATTCTTATTCTTTGGTCTTGGAACCAATTCCCAAGTGTCATTTTTCTCTATTTGATCCAATTCTTTATCAATGGCCTTATTCCAAAATTCATCCTTGCAGGCTTCTTCAAAACAGTTTGGTTCAATAGTAGTTACGAATGCTCGGTGTGTTTCTTTTGGTGAACAAATTCTTCTTCTAGTCTCAACTCCCGCATATTTGTTTCCGATAATCTGATCTGAAGGAAGATTCTTCCATACTCGTCTGCTAGGTGTCTTTGGAGACACTTGTTGAACTTTCTCTTCTGCTTCTGTCGAATTCTATTTATCTTTCTCTTCTACTTATTTTTCATCTTCTGCTTCCTTTTTGAAAGGTTGTTCCATTGATTCATTTTCTTCCTCCTTTCATTCTGATCTGCCTATTTTATCAATTGTTACATTGATGTTTTCCACAACTTTGTTCAATATGAGATTGTAACACTTGTATGTTTTCCTTGTACTTGAGTAACCAAAAAGTACTCCTTTGTCCACACAAGAGTCAAAATTTCCCATTCTGTCATCTTCTCTTTTGATGGAGCATTTGCTTCCAAAAACTCTAAAGTTCTTCACATTTGTTGGTCTTCCTTTCCATAGCTTGTAGGGAGTTTTGTTAGTGTTGTTTATGAGAATTACTTTGTTTTGAATGTGAATTGTTGTATGACTTGCCTATGTCCAAAGTATATCTGTCAATTTGGAATCCATTAGTGTTGTTTGAGCCATTTCCTGTATTGTACTATTCTTTCTTTCAACAATTCCATCTTGTTGAGGTGTCCTACCAACGAAGAATTGTATTTTTATTCCATGACTGCTGGAGTAGTCCATAAATTCCTTTGAAGTGAACTCTCCTCCATTATCAGATCTCAAGCATTTGATTTTTGAATCCATTTCATTTTAAACCATTTCCTTGTAGATCTTAAAGTTTTCAAAAGCTTCTGACTTATTCTTGAGAAAGCAAAATGTATCCATTATGTAATATCCCTCGGTAGAGCCCCAGTTGTAATTATGAATTGTAAACATGTTTGTTTTGCTGCTGAGCCGAGTTATAATAAGCTAAGAGGCTTATGTGATGATTAGCCAAGGAGCCTAGGATGCTAAGGCCAAGAGCCCATTTTTTATATGTAATTATGCAAAATAATTAATAAAAATATGAACATCATTGCCTATAGACCGACCATGAAGAAAGAGTGATGGGGGACTAAGCTTCCAAAAGGCTTGGAAAGGGAGGGGACTAAGTGTTTGGGCCTAGGGGATAATCTAGGGGGATTACATCTAAAGTAATAATATTTTAATATTAATTTCTAAAGGCTAAGGTGGACATGTTGAGTGTTGTCCTAAGTTCTTGGAAAGAGAACGTATGCTAAGTGAAGTGCATGGAACTCCAGGGAGACATGTGTCGACTTGGGATCATGCAGTTAAAACCCAAGAGTCAAATCGTGGAAGGGGTTTGCTCCCCATTATTGCATCCTTCGCCTAAACTTGTTGGCTTGCGACGTCGACCTCTGGTTACCTATGCACGGTACGCATCGTTGAGGAAACCGCTCAGGGGAAGTGGGTTCGCTTGCCATTCCTGATTCATCGTCTAGCCTATGTGTCCACCCTCTTCATAACCTTTCACATCTAAGAAACCCGTCGGGGAGGGAAAATTTGACCTGTGTGTGCTTTGAACCCAACCTATCCTCTCTTATAGAGCAGAGTCTGTACCTGAACCATTTTTGGGTTGCTGCCATTTGTTTCCTCAGTCGTGATGTGTCTTAACGTCTAGTCATTGCCATTTTCGGGTCCATAACCAATTCTTATTGTTGTCATCACCCAGATGTTATATGAATGATGTTACAATATTGCTTAGTATATGAATTGAAGAAGCAGGTTGTCAGACCTATGAGCAACTCTCTAAGGTGAGAGAGTTTGATGGGAAGTGATTTCTCCTAGAAGGGAGTCCCATAGCAATTAAAATACTCTAAGACTTCTGTTCCACCCTATTGTTGAAGACCAAGGTAAGGGAGGTGTACTAGCCAATGGAATTGTATTAGTGAAGGTGTACTCTCCTAGGGTGGAGCATGTGTGTGGGGAATGAGGGTTTTTGGGTTGTGGCCGTAAGTGGCTCCTGGGATAAATGATCCTTCTTGTTGTTTGTGAAACTTCCTTGTTGTCCCTACCAATCCTAAAGATCCCTTTTCGAATGGATCTTAATCCTAGTTCGGGGGTGATCTACTGATGAGCATGATGAGCAGTGTGGTCTATTACTTGGAGGTTCATGGAAGGTCTACACGCAGTTGGTGGATTTACTCTAGCTAAAATATAAGTATCATTTTTGTGCTTAATTTATGTATTTTTTGCATGTTTGGGTTACTTGAAATGTATCATGTGTTTCATTGCATGTGAAATTTCTGTTAATCTCAATTGCATTTGTACGGTAGTAGTAATTCTGTGTTAAGTGTTTAAATTCGATTAAAATGCATGTTATATAT
>ML839632.1:37770-54548 GCA_009831015.1 Picea engelmannii | reverse complement strand
CTTTAGAAACCGTCAAATACCAAAACTGGATTGTTAGATGTAGAAGGCATACATTTATTCCCTATGGCTTTAGAAACCGTCAAATACCATAACTAGATTGTTAGATCTAGAAGGCATACATAAACATACGTTTAAGGACAAACTTACTAGATGGATTGAATTATCAAAACCACGAGGTAAGAAAATATGTGCTCTTCCACCAAATCAAAGACTCTCCTCAAAAACTTTTTGATAATCAACAAGTGAAAGTGGAAAGTAAAAACAAAACTTTGGAAGCATGATATGCCTCAAAATCATTTGTCTAGTTTGAATAAAGTTACTAGTACAAATCTGATATAGGAGGCCATAAAACTGAAAAATTACTTCCTTGGATTCGTAGTAGGGAAAGAGATCCAAAATTATCTCTTATGTTTCCTTAAATATTGGAACCTCCTCTAATTTCTCCATGATATAAACATTGGGATGATGAGTTGGCACAACAATAGATGTTTTTTTATTTAATGTATCCTTAAAAGAGAGACCCTTGGAAGGAGGGTATATTCTCACCTCCTCCTCCAAAAATATTGATCAAATATAACATTAAATCCTTGCTAATATTTATCTAAAAGAAAATGATGATTGTCCATTGACTTACCAACATACTGAAGGTGTTGTTGAGAATGGGGATCCCCCTATTTTTCTACAATATTAGCTTAATGGATGCAACAAGTTCCAATAATTGAATGTGGAATGGATGGTCTTTCCCTCATATGACTTGTAGTGAGCAGATGGTTTTCCATAATTGCATCTTGCTTGAATATTGCATTGATAATCTAAGAATAAACATGCTTTCCCTAAGTGAAATCCACACCCAATACATAACACCCAATTATTTTAGTCAAGAACACATTTAATTTAGACATTTTGGCAAACACTTTTTGTGCATTTTTGGTACAAGGAAATATCAACAACATGGCTATTGCACCACACCCATTAACTTTCTCCTCCATTACTATAATTGTCATTTAAATCATTGTCGATAAAGCTAAGCCTCGACCAAATTATACATTAAAGTAAAAAAAAATTAATTCCAAAATTATCAAATCCTATTCTCACTATACCATCTTTACTTAGTATTTTCAATAAAAGTTTTGCATCAACAACCATGGTMAGTGTTTTCAGTCAAAGTTTTTCAGTCAAAGTTTTACATCAACAACCCAAAGATGATGATTGTATTAAAATAAATCTCATCGTCAACAACCATGCAAAAATGATGATTATATTAAAACAAATCTCATCATGGGTGACAACCATGCAAAGATGATGATTATATTAAAACAAATCTCATCATGGGTGACGAGTACCATTTCACTCCAAAACCCAAACCCTTCAAGTGTTGATATTAGCACCTAGTGGATCACACTACTCGACCACGTACTCCAATATTCCATATAATAAAGTAAACCTATTACATTTATTATTATTAAAAAATATTTCAATAAGTTCCGTTTCTAATTTAAATGTCGTTTAAAAGCTTATTAGAAACCTAAATTTAGGAAAGATCAAATCACATGGTAACATTAAGTTTCGTTTCTAATTTAAATGTCGTTTAAAAGATGGTTAGAAACCTAAATTTTGGAAATATCAAATCACATTGTAACATTCAACCTTTTGAAGATTAAAAACAAATATATTTTGAAGATTAAAAACAAATATATTGTAAAATCAATTAATTTCTATTAAATGAAAATAATAAATAATGATATTTGAATATGTTTATTAAATAAAAATAATAAATAATGATACTTGGAATATTTTAGGTGTTTCAAAGTGACGATTTAGGAAAAACATGTGATTTTTATTTTAAAAATATATTTTTTTAAGTTTAATGTTTTCTAAAATATTTATCAAGTGTATCATGGTAAGTATCTAACTTCACATGAAAGGTAACACCTTGTAAAACTCTAAATGTAGCACTAACTTATTATGAACATTTAATTAAGTTATACAAATTATTGGGATTAAGGTTTAATAATGTAAATTTTTTAAAGGTTGATTTCTTTCACATAAATAAATACAATATTATAATACAAATATAATTATTTAAATGATTTTGATAAAAAGTTTATTTTAAAAAATATTTTGTTTATAAAAATATAATTTTATAATTTTAATAAATATAATTTAATAATTTTAAAATTAAAAAAAATTATATAAATATATATTAATTATTCAAATAATTACATAAATATAAATTGATTATAAAAATAATTTAAAATTATTAATTACATCATTTATATTATGATATTGATTTTACCATATTCATTTACCTACCCACTGAAAATGTACTATGTGTTTCCCATCGTCTTCATTTGCCTAGAGATCTCACATACACTGGTGTACCATGTGTATTTTTTTTTTTCTTTTCACGTCATTTTCTTTTGCCTAGAGATCTCACATGCATACCCTTTAAGGAGTTGACTAGTGTCAACTCCACACTGGTGCACTTGTTTACAACAACTACCATTCTTATAGGGATTATGAAAATAAAACAATATCCATGAGTGGCATATATGGAATCTAATCTAAAGCACCTTTAAATATGAAAGTATATATCCTACATATCTCTCACTTACAGTGTTGTTTCATGCCATGAGGCATATATCTCACCTAATTTCTTGTTTCATGCCTAGTAGAAGATATCTCACCTATTGGCATATATCTTACCTAATTTCTTGTGGATTCATAAAGATCATAATAGCTCACCTAATTTGATGTTTCAAGTTAGGACTTAACATTGAAAATCCATGAAAACAAAAGCTTGGAAAGGATGGATGTTAAGAAAAGCTAGCAAAACAAGGAATTCCTAATTTCACCCTAAATTTAATGTGCTCTTGGTTTACTCTAAAAGAACATATTAGCTTTTTTCAGCTACAAGTGATGTTAGATCTCACAAGTTATCATATGTTTTAAAGGATTTGTGCATGTTCTGTACATATATTCAAATACCGTTAATGAAACTCTACATCACAAAGTAAATGGTAGAAAATAATGTATAGTATAATGAATAAAAAATTGAATTGACATGGCATGTAATTCTCATAAAAATTTATAGACAATATTTCTCTCAGAATGAATTACTAGCAATATCTATATATATATATATATGAGAGTATAGGTTCCTTTTGAATCATCTTGGAAAAATAAATATTTCAGCTTTATTAAAATAGAGAAAATATCTATGAAAGAGGTAAGAAGTTCTTAATATATACAAAAGACTTCATAAGCACTTTGGCTCTGGTTGTTTTTGGAGCTTGAATACTTCTCCAAAGGTAACTATGATCTTATCTAGCAATAAAATCCTCTCACCTTAAATTATGTGATTTTTTTTATACGAGTAGTGTATCTCACCTTAAATTATGGAGAGTAATTTTCTTCCTGGAAAAATGTGAAACCTATGAACATAAGTCCTAGGATATAATCGTATAACTTGGTCAACCTATTATAAAATTTGATTACCAAAATAATGTCGAATTATAACCGTACAACTTGGTCAATTTATTATAAAATTCAATTATTACTAGCACAACTTTCGCGGCTGAGAACGCTAAAAGGTATCGCATGAAAATGCGTGCCCCCAATATAAAATGTTTATGGTAATATGAAACATTTTTCTATTTAATTCTACTTAATCATTTAAACATGGCAATTCTATATTCTTACAGTAATTTTTTAATGTGATTAGGTAAATGTTAAAAAGTAAAAATGTTAATGGATGCCTTGATAAATGGAAGAAAGTTATGAACAATAAATCTGACCCATTGATTTTGGAGAACGACTAAGAATATGCCAGCATCTTCAATGCATAGCCATCATATTAGGGTTTAAAGTTAAATAAGATTAAAAGCTCATTAATTGTGCCCACTATCAATAGGTGTACACATTTTAGCCTAAAATTAATGTCAAATTGTCAATCTACTAACAACATTAAATAAAACAAAATTACCTCACTAGATCTCCTAGGGTGGCGCTAAAATGTTGTCGACATCAATGGAAGTAAGGTGGAGAAAGCAAGCTTGTCGTTTTTGATGGGTTCCCTCATAAAAAAGGGACCCATAATTAAAATTTTACCCACAAATTAGTCATTTTGATGTCATGAAAATAGAGGCATTACAGATCAAAAAGAGCTTATTAAACTATTAAGCTGAAATTCAAACATAAAACCATTTCGAGTAAAAAAAATTTATTATGAAAATAGAGCCATTGCAGATCAAAAAGAGCTTATTAGAGTATTAAGATCAAATTCAAACATAAAACGATTTCGAGTTAAAAAAATTTATTATGAGTAACGTAGAATAAATCATTGAGAAGTATGGTAATTCGATTAATTCCTTTAGAGGGACTTGAACCCTATATTCAGTAACGTAGATGGTGACGTAGATGGTGACGGGACTCGTTACTATATCGAAATTTAAGTGTGTGGTGAAAATCCTACAGGGATTTTTCGGAGTGACGGCTAAGTTCTGGAAAACTACTATAAGTCGTAACCCTTAGTTTTCCTTATTACCACTAGGAGGAAGCAATGAGTTTAGTCATCAATGTCACTAAAGTTAGAATCTGTAACATACCTGAGATGTCGTTTATCATCCACCACTAAAATGAAATAAAAAAAATTATAAATATTGTTTGTACTCTAATAATAACAGGTTTAGCCAATCGAAAGCAAAGAAAATATAACAGTGGGGATTTTTCCAAATCCTTATCCGTCCGGTTAAGAATCAATTTGAATGCAATATATGAAGGAATAATAGTTTTTCTATCTCATACTTCGGTTGCTACTCACACAGAGACGTTTGATACTCCAACCACAAAACCCTGCGTCAGAGTTCCTCATGAAATCCCAGTAGGGACGAACCAAAATAAAAAGAGATTATGTATTGAAATTCTCATAATGTAGGATTTTATGATCCATATCGAAAATTTTAATAACTCAATGGACTTGTAACCAGATGACTACCATAACACTCCAGATTTAGGAGTATGGATATATTATATTAAAAATCCTTTAAAGAAAACTACAAGAAGTTAATCACTTACGGAAAACAGAATTTGTGATTAGTAGATGGTTTGATAAAGAGGAAAATAATGAATAATATAATAAGGATAACTTCTTAGTGGTTATAACCAGACATCGTACTCGAAATATTTAAGAAAAAGAAAATTGTTATATTTGGAACGCGGAAATCCTAAAACTCTTGTGAAACTAAAGGAACAAAATTAAAATTTCAAGCTTACCTGAAAGCTCATGGACTAGCAAACTTAAGTGGCCATAAGTCCTCTATAGTCAGACCCATACTGTAACTAAAATTTTGAAGATCAACGTAATCTGTGGAAGAGGGATGATGTGAAACTGTAAAATGGAAAAATAGTTGAACAGAATGAGAGATAGGTAATGTTGAAGACAACTTACACTTCGGACACGAGATGCAAGAATTCTCAAGCCCTTAAACATTGTGCGCTTACACTTCGTTCAGAAAGATGGGATTCGAATCACCTTAGTTTTGAGTAAGTCATGTGATTGCGAATAGATGGAAGCTAGCAATTGGAAAAATCCATGTCGGCCACTTTCTTACCTTGGAATGTCGGATGACCTTAAGACTTAAGTTACTTACTTAAAAAACACACACATATATATATATAAACCTTTTTTACTAAGCTATTAGGAATTATTCTATAGGTTAAGTGAAAAACTATATTGTTAATATTCATGGTTTTTCTTAGTAGGAATCTGAAATCTTAGGTCTATGATGAAATTCTCAACTTACAAAAAGTAAAATTTATCACTACAAGTCAAAATTCAAATTTTGGGGATGGTGATGTTGACAACTTATGATAAGCTAACAAGACATATAAAACAAAATGAAAACAATAACAAAAAAAAAATAGTTAAATTACGGGTTTGTTACAAAAGCTTAGCTCTGTAAAATATTTAGTTACCATTGTCAATATCAATTAAATATTTTTCTTTGGAAATTCATGAGATAGGATTGTATGATGGATGATTCACGAGGACATTGTTCAACCACAAAGGCCTTCCTCTAAATGGATTAGGGAAAATTTAATTTATGCGATAGAAGTGGTGCCTTTGTGCATTGTTGAGCTTCTTATCCTGCACACATGATTTTATTCTCTCATGTTAGGCGTGTATGTGTATTTATAGAACTAGCCAGCTTCCATATATGCACATATATAAAACTGGACAACTACTATATATCCACATATACGGAAGTGGTTTGGCTTCCGTATATGTGCATATACGAAATCCTACCACTTCGGTACATGCGCACATATACAGAAGATATCGACTTATTTATATGAGTATGTATGGAAGCTAACCAACTTCTTATATGAGTATATACATAAGCTGGCCAACTTTTATATATGCGCATATACAAAAGATGACTACTTCCCTAAGTGCGCATATATGAAAGCTGGCTAGTTTCACATATGTGCATATACGAAAGTGATTAGATTCCATATTTGCACAACATATATGGAAAGTGGCTTCCACATATACACATTTATGGAAGTGGTCAACTTATGTATATACACATATAAACAAGTGGTTGACTATTGTATATGCGCATATACATAAGTGATCAGATTTAGTATATGTGCATATACAGAACCTGACCAACTTCTTTATATGCACATAAACGAAATTCGACCAGTTCCATAAATGCACATATACAAAAGTTTTTCATTTCCTTATATGCACATATATGAAACGTGGCTTCTGTATATGTGCATTTATGGAAGTGATCATATTTTGTATATGCACATATACATAAGTGTCCTACATTTGTATATGCACATATATGGAAGGCGCATATACAAAAGGTGGATTTTGTATATGCGCATATATGGAAGTGGTCAATTTCCATATATGTGGCTTCTGTAAATGTGCATATACATAATCCCCTCCATAAATGTGCATTTACGGAAGTAGTTATCCTCAAAATCCTGATACTTCGAATTTCATGCAACCTACAAGAAAACAAAGAAAGGTTAATTAATAATAGGTTAAAGTGAATAACAGTTTAATGTCGAAATGTAGAATAATAATTCGGCTAAATGATTATAAAAGAATCAACTTAGATAAATACACAGATGAAACTTAGTTGTGATTTGAGATGTGTCTTCCTATCCGCGTCATTGATGAAGTCATCCACAGACAATAGGGAAGAAGGGGACCAAGGTTGATCTGATGGGTACCCTCTCAACAAACAGGGGGGTCCCATAATTAGATCTCGGTAACAAGTTCTATAAACAAGAATGATAGTATTGAAATGAATAAAACTATTTTTCAACCAGAGTTTGATTCAAGAATGTACAAGATTCATAAGAATCATACTAAGTCAATCACGAATGTCACCACGAGAATTTTTTTTTCATAACCTTAATAATATAGATATCTCAGATCCCTAACCAAAGATAAAATGAGTACATAATGAAATAACCCTTGGATTTCGAACAAAGAATAAAAAAAAATAATATGAGAGTTATGAAGTTCTGGAAAATGCTCCGAACACGGAATAAACGAAAGTATCATAAAAGCTATGAAATTCTGGACAATGATCCGAACAGAGAATAAACGGAAATCATTTAAGAGTTATGAAGTTCTGGACAACACTATAGAGTAGAAAACTCAGAGCTGGGACATATAGACAGACGTGTACGTTTAAGGTAAACAGAGGAATTTTGATTTGAAGCCCAAAACCATGTACATTAATAAGAAACCCTCTCACCACAGTTACAAGAATGTTGTCACGACTACATGACTTAAAAACCCGAGTATCCTTGGTCTACACAGTAAGAAAGGGGTCGATTCTCATAGTCTTAACACTAAATCGAATAGAAATACAAGGGAGGAGGATAGATTAAGGATCTCCTATAGAGAGAATGGTAAGGGGTAGTCCAGTCAAAGATTAACAATGCGAGTCGAGGCATAGTCTTGATGGAAATCCAATGAAAGGGTATCGGTCTAGTCAGAAAAAACCTTGGACATGCCACCTATGTAGAAAACCTCCACAATTAAATGGTTTCTTAGGGTGAAATGGTTACTCCATGGGAAACTAAAGACACAACCCTTATCACTGAAACTTACGAGTCCATCCACGACTGAAGGAAATATTTCACAGAGTCAAAACTACGAAAGGGGAAGTGGTTTCTAGAAATCTGTAAGGAACAACAATTACAGAGATGACCAAAACCCTCCTATATTTTACCACTCATTCCAAATAGCATGAGAGTGACCCAAACTTACCAGGAAACTCAGGTAGTTTCTGGATTTTCACTAGGTCGGGAACTTCAGAACGCCGACTACCTTCACCGAGGAGAAATGCACAGTAAAATTTCTGAAGCATCGGGCATAAGACTCATAATAGAGCTGTAACCTTTACCACGCAGAGTTATAGTGGATGTATGAAGACCCCATATGACCATGTGATGAAGAAGAGGTGTAAAAATTGCATTGGATATGGGGATTAGTGGTTGCATCGGGATTTCATCTCGCAAGGTCTCCATTAATGGAATGGAAAGAGGTTCTTTAACTCTCGATTGACAGAAAAACCCTCTGAATTCATATTGAGTTAATACGAGAGAGGACAATTCCTTTAAGGAACTGTACACTCGATTATCACACCTAGTTCATCGTGAAGTTAATGCGAGCCTTATAGTTCATTATCAATAGGTTTTGTTTCTAAAGGAGTCAGTTATGTTAAGGATGAGTAGGAGTTAATTACAAACCAACACTTGGAAGACTTTCTTTCGACCAGTTAAAGTAACACATGATTTCCATCATGTTATCCCTTTATTCCTTTCATGTATGGTTACATGTTGCGACCCTTAATTCTTAAAATTTATCAATTGCATAGATAAGTTAATTTGTATTGTGGATTAGGGTCCGTTCATGTTCTCTATGCATAGGGGTCAGGGTTTATAAATGAGTATAGGACTAAGGATCCTAAATATGAAACAAATACATATATGATAGTATTATGATACTAGTAATATAGCAGGTGTTTTGACGACCAATATTTAAAAATGTGAGAAATGTTCTTAATAGATATGTAGAAGTTAATAATGAGTGTAGTTAACCACCTATGTTAACTATAAACCTTCCAGGATGAGTTGTTTAAAGAAAAGGAGATTTAATGTTCCTCAATTTTTTTTTATAGGGAATTTGGGGTACATTACGTATGGTATCAAAGATAGGTTACAACACTTGGACCTTAAACAGGGAAAAAACATTGCTTATCACATATTTCCTATTTATGTAAAACTAACAAAACAATTACTGTTACAAACAAAAAACACTTTATTTCTGTTGTAATCATGGCAGCCCAGAACGAAGCAGAAATCAGACTCGAGGAGAATCCTTAACACAGGCCTTTTGAAGATCAGAGGCAGAACAGTGACGAAATTTCACCTACCAAAGTTCTAGAAACTATGAAAAATCTCATTGTGGAGCTCCATGTTTTCAAGGTAGACAATGAGAAACTGAAAAAGGCACAACAGGAACAACAAGAAATAAATGAAATTCTTCTACGAAGCATAGTGAAAAAGAAGAGCCCAAAGTATGGTAATCAAGAAGAAGAGGTTAGTAAAAGGGACTCCAAGAATTTTTTCCCTGAAGAAGAAAAAGAGGACAACTCTTCCGAAATAGGTGGACCGTCTAGAGAAAGAATTTAAGCAAATTAAACCATCCACCTTTGACGGCCTATCCAGAACAAGGAAGGAAGTTGAAGCATGGTTATTAGACATAAAGAAGTAATTCCATATATACAACTTATCCAGCAATACGAAGGTTAGAAAATCCATCTATAATTGGAAAGAAAAATATAGCATATGGTGGTAGGACCTGAAGTTGGCCAAGGGCCTAAAGGAAAAACAAATGCAATGGTCAGATTTTAAGAAGTACTTCAAGAAAGAATATTTATCTGAAATTTACTATGAAATAAAAAAAGAAGAGTTTTATGAGTTACGACTCGATCAAATGGCTATGGATGACCTGATAAACAACATCGTGGAATTACTAAGATTCATGCCTTATATCCAGGAGGAAAAAGTAAAAATCCAGCAGTTCCTAAGTTTTTTACCACAATCCTATAAGGAATGAATTGAATTTGACAATACCAAGTCACTGAGTGAAGTTTTCAGGAAGGCCAAAATGTGTTACGACCAATACAAATAGCATTCAAAATTTCCCAAGGCTTGGAAATACAAGAAGCAAGACCAAATGAATCAGTGGAAGAAAGGATATCATCCATACCCTTTTCATAATGCAACAAAGAGTTTTCCAAGGAAATAATTTCAATACAACAATCAGAACACCCAAGGAGGTGGTAAACTAGTTAATCTGGGAACAAAGAAGTTTGGGGACAGCCCCTGCGAACTGTTAAAATGCTCGGAATGTGGAGAACCTCACCTAAGGAGGAACTGTCCACATTTGAATTCAGTAGCCAGGACTATGGTTCACAACCTACAGGAAGCCTCTACAGTTGGAGATGTGGGCAGAAGCTTACATCGGATCAATGCAGCTATGGATGGCCACCAAGATGATCACTAGTCCAGCGTATTGGAAATTGAAGGCAAAATTAACAATACTTGTATTTCTTTGTTAATTGATCCAGGAGGTATGCTGAGTTATATCGCTCCTGGTGTAGTGGATTCAAATAAACTTAAGAAAACAAGACATGAAAAAATTTGGCTAGTACAACTAGCAAAAGGAACAAAAAGAAAAGTATCTGATTTTATTTCTTATTGTCAGTTCAATTTAGGTGGTCAAAACACAAAAACAAATCTAAACATTCTATCATTAGGGTCTGATGATGTAATTATCAGAATGGATTGGTTAGAGAGGCATAAAGCAGTTTTAGATTTTATGAAAAATCACACAAATATAAACCCGAAAAAGACACTGCTATGACAATTAAAGGTATACAAAAACCCATCTGAATTAGACAGATTTCAACAATACAATTTAAGAAATGCATAAGAAAGGGTTTTCAAATTTATGCCATCCAAGTGATAAATTTGTTCGAAAAATAAAATAAACCTAGATTGGAGGATTTTCTCGTCTTGCATGATTTCAGAGATGTGTTTGTTGATGAGATACCTAAATTACCCCCAAGGAGAGAGATAGACTTTTCAATCGAACTACTACCTGGTTCATCCCCTATAGCTAAAGCACCCTACCGAATGAGTTTACCAAAATTAACCAAATTAAAAATTATTCTACAAGAATTGTTGGACAAAGAATATATCATACCAAGTGTCTCACTCTAGGGTGCACCAGTTCTTTTTGTTAGAAAGAAGGACAAAAATCTAAGTTTATGCATCGATTATAGACAACTAAGAAAAATGACTGTTAAGAACAAGTAGCCCTTACCTAGGATAAAAGATTTGTTCGATAAAGTAGGTGGGGAAAGGTTTTTTTCTAAATTGTATTTACGATATGGTTATCACGAGGTTAGGATAAAAGATGAGAACATAAGTAAAACAACATTCATAACATGATATGAACATTACAAAATTGTATTCATACCATTTAGTCTCACCAACGCGCTAGCCACATTTATGTGTTTAATGAATAGCATTTTCAGTCAGTACTTGGACAAGTTTGTTTTGGTATTTATTGACAATATCCTAGCATATTCTAAAACATAAGAAGAACATGAATAACACTTACGGATAGTTCTTCAAAATTTAATAAAACACAAACTTTATGCTAAATTCGATAAGTGCGACTTTTATAAGAAGAAAATACAATACCTAGGACATGTAATATTTGCATAAGGTATTGTAGTCGATCTTGAGAAAATAAGATCTATCATGGAATGGATGATCCCTATGGACATAGAAGACATCTGGTCATTCATGGGAATCACCGGATATTACTGTAGATTTATAGATGGATTTTCCAAGATTGCATACCCTATAACATCCTTACAAAATAGGGGAGCCAAGTTTAACTGGACACATAAATGTGAGGACAATTTTAATAAGTTAAAGGAATTGTTAACGACCGTGCCCATTTTAAAAGTAGCGGATCCAAAAAAATACTTCACAGTCTATGTGGATGCAAGTAAAGAAGGACTAGGTGGTGTCCTAAATCAAGAAGGGCATGTTATTTGTTACGAGTCCTAAAAAATAAAGGAACATGAACGAAAATACGTCACTCATGACTTAGAGTTGGCAGATGTAATAAACACCTTAAAGATGTGGTGGCACTACATAATGGGTAGAAAATTTATGTTATTGACAGATAACAGGAGTGTGAAACTTTTGTTTATTCAACCATACCTTAACACAAAGCAAGCAAGATGGTTGGACTCCTTGAGCGAATTTGACTTTGAGGTAAGACATATCAAGGGTAAGGAAAACAAGGTGGTTGATTCCTTAATCAAAAGAGTTCATGGGTTGTTTGAAATAAACATTAGCGGGGTAGAAAGCGATCTTGGGAAGAGGATAAAGACTGCAGGTAATAACAATGGAAATTACACTAAAACAGTGGAAAAATTATGAGATAATACGGGAAAATTCAGACAAAAAAGACCTAAGTTTGGACTGAAATGGTCTACTATGATTTAAAAACAAAATATACATACCCGATTCGGTAAAACTAAAGTTAACGATTTTGGACGAAGTACACAAGAAACCATATTCTGGTCATCCAGGATACCAAAAGACAGTAAAAAAACTAAGGAAGTTATTTTATTGGCCTAATATGAAGGGAGAAACAAAAGAATACTTAGATAAGTGTTAAGATTGTCAGCAGGTGAAATACGAACACCAACATCGAACTAGCTTGTTGCAGCCCTTACCTATGCTGGAATGGAAATGAGAAACTATATCACTCGACTTTATTACAGGTTTTCTTAGAACTCAAAAACAAAATGATTCAATTATGGCGGTAATTGATAAGCTTAGTAAGTCTACACACTTTATTCCTGTAAAGTCTGCTTTTAAATCTATTAACATCGCTAAAATATTCATGAAGGAAATTTTTAGACTACATGGTATTCCTAAAATGGTAATTTCGGATAGAGACATAAAATTTACATCTTCTTTCTGGAAAGAATTGTTTGTAGGGTTAAATACTAACTTGAATTTCATCACAAGTTATCATCCACAAACGGATGGGCAGACTGAACAAACAAGCCAAATCGTAGAATATATGCTACGCATGTACATAATAACAAAACCAAGAAAGTGGGAAGACTACCTACACTTGGTGGAATTTGCGTACAACGATGGTTACCAAATTTAAACTAAGATGAGCCCCTTAGAAGTATTGTACAACAGAAAGTGTACGAATCCAATTAGATGGGATAAACCAGTTGATAGATTCATGGTGGGACCAGAGATGCTCCAGGAAACAGAGAGCACGGTAAAGAAAGTAAAACATAACTTAAAAGAGGCGTAGCATAGACATAAAAGTTACAGATACCTTAAAAGAATACACTTGGAATTTCAAGTGGCAGACCACATCTATTTAAAAGTCAAGGCCAGAAGAAGTTCGCTAAAGCTAGGGAACTGTGCCAGGTTGGCACCCAGGTTTTTTGGCCCTTTCGATATCTTAGCTTTAATTGGACCCATGGCATATCAACTTGCACTTCCTGCCACTCTAAAAATTCATAATGTATTTCATGTTTCTTTGTTAAAGAATTATGTTCATGACCCTACTCATGTGATCTATTGGAACTTGGTGTAGATGGAACCAAAAGGCGAGCTCCAAGAGGAACCTCTGTGCATTCTGGACAAGAGAGAAATAATACTTCGAAAAAGAGTTGTCGCCCTGAGGAGGCCACTGAGGATTTGGAGGGGGATTTGCATAAATCTCATCCAATCCTGTTCCAAGAAAGGGACGAACACCGAGGACAATGTTTTATTGAAGGGGGAAAGGATGTAACATCCCCCAAAATAAATTATTTTTAAGTCTGAAAATACTTAGGAATTTATTTCCTTTTTTGGTAAATTCGAAATTGAAAATTTATTTCCATTTATGGAAATTCTGAATTTTGAATTTAGTTAATTGTAAATTATGATTATGGTTGTTGGGAAAAGATCTGATTTGACCCAACTAACTCTTTGAGTATGACACTTGTAAGAAACAAATATTTTTATATTTATTGGTGATGGACAAATGGAACAACCAGGTTAAAATCAGTTGACCATGATGCCATGAGTGGGGAACATGTTGGAACTACTTCAAGGATGAATATTACAAGTGGAAAATCAAGAATTTGACCATTTGTAGCACCTGAAAATCATGGATTTGGAAAGATGCCAAAATTCCCAAGGGGAAAAGACCTAGGCACAATTTTTTTTGGATATATAACATATGGGAGGAGGTAGGACGCTGCCTAGTATGTTTGGGGAAAAAATAATCTCTTATTGTTATGAAAATTGTTTTTCTGAGTGTGAGGCAACAAGAAGTTTTTATTAGAACTGATGAAGGACTATAGATAAGGTGGAGTTATGGATTTCACCCTCATGGATTCATGTTCAGGCTAGCGGTTCAACGGAGCAAGTAGATTTGGTTGTTCCGTTCTAAGGTCGTGAGGAACGTGGTTGTTCCATTTATTGTTGGGAAAACTTGCTCATATATTTTCATATACTCTTCTTCTGTTTATATGTTTCTTGATTTAAATGGATGATAGAATTATTTTTATGGTTATATGTTTCTTGATTTAAATGGATGATAGAATATATATATATATATATATATATATATATATATAATTCTGGGTGAATTATTTATGTTGATTAACTTTCTAAGCATAAGTCATTTTGATTTAATGACTGAAAGAGTATATCTATTTTAATTTTGTATGATTTATTTCTATGGATTAAATTATGAATGGATGGAAACAACTGTAGGATAAAACCTTACGAATTTAATTTTATGCGTCGAATAAACTCCCTGTGTATCTTAACTATCAATAGAATCATAATTATGTAAACACACTGGGAATGCATCTAGTTTAATCAAAACCAGTCCGATTCTACTTCTCACAGTACAGATTCTGTGTTTGTATATGTATAAGAAATCAATGGAAGAAATAGTCAAATACATAAATTGCTAAAGAAAATGCTGAAAATTACTTAGGAATTAAAAGTTATATGCATACGCATATTACTATAAGGAATTACATAGAGTTGTATCACTCGAATATCTAACCGTATTCCTGTCAAAATCAAACTTTTTAGAATATCTATGTATGATAAGAATAATATTGTACATACATATATACTTAAAATCTGTGCAGAGGGTTTTATAATCTGTCTAAATATCTAAGTATTCATACAATAGGATTCTCAACAATGATACATGAAGGTAATTATATATTTTCCTTTTATGTCAATAGTTTAAGCTTGCCCAGTTTAAAACATTTACAGAACAACGTTATCTTCTGATTTGACTAGCGTAGAAACAAAAAACTCAGTGAACTTAAAAAAATAATAATTTTTTGAAAACACACAAGTATAAATACATATACACATGGCTATAGATTGCAAATGCATGGCCACCGGGGTTAACTAACGACTGTCTGATTCGGATAAATAACATTGTAGATCAAAAAAAGTATCAATAGAATTTCAGTAACAAATTCACATACTCTTAAAATAAAAGTCCTGAGTGATACATTCAAACAAGTAGCCACAATCCTACTCCCCTTTCATTATAACAAAAAGGATAAATTGGTAATTTAAATAGTTATAAACATGTCTCAGAGTCGAATCAATACTCAAAGGAAAAAGTCTTCAACCCTACATAACAAGTTTTGAATACACAAATAACCTGCTATTATGGGGTCTAGTGTAAAATGCCACGATGACAATATTCTAGGATAAGATTGTTCCTTTCAACAAAAACTGGATGGGAAATTTTCAAGAAGACACTATGATATGGAACCCGAAAACCTTTTGCACTTGAAGTTGTCCTCAAAATCCCGAGACTTCAAAAATCGTGCAGACTTGTAAAAAAACCAAGAAAGGTTAATTAATAACATATTAAAGTGAATAACAGTTCAATTATGAAACGTAGAATAATAATCAAGGTAAATGATTATAAAAGAATCAACTTAGATAAATACACAAACAAAACTTAGCTGTGATTTGAGATATGTCGTCCTATTTGCGTCGTTGATGAAGTCATCCATAGACTAAAGGGGAGAGGGGAACAAGGTTGGTCTGATGGGTACCCTCACATCAAACAGGGGGGTCCCATCATTAGATCTTAGTAACAAGTTTCTTTAAATAGGAATGACAGTACTAAAATTAAGAAAACTATTTTTCAACCAGAGTTTGACTCAAGAATGCACAAGATTCAAACGAATCATATGAATTCAATCACAAATGTCGCCACAAGAATTGTGTGTTCATAAAATTAATAATATAGAAATCTCAGATCCCTAACCAAAGATAAAATGAGTACATAATGAAATAACCCTTGCAGTTCGAACAGACAATAAACGAAAATAATATAAGAGTTATGAAGTTCTGGACAATTCTCCGAACATAGAATAAAAGAAAGTAACATAAGAGTTATGAAATCCTAGAAAATGCTCCGAACAAAGAATAAACGAAAATCATTTAAGAGTTATGAAGTTCTAGACAATAATATACAGTAGAAAACTCAGAGATGGTACCTATACATGGATGGGTATGATTAGGGTAAATAGAGGAATTCTGAGTTAAAGGCCAAAACCATGTACATTAATAATAAACTC
>ML839631.1:18392-53439 GCA_009831015.1 Picea engelmannii | reverse complement strand
CCATTTGGAAGAGGAAAAAATATAGCGAAGAAACTCTGCCCATTTACGTAATCCATTGTCTCAACCCTTTAGCCTTTACTCATGCCAAAGGAGATTTAATGCAAAGAAGTTGAAGGACAGAAGAAGAGGAGCCCAGGATCAGGTTCAAGGAGCGGTGGTCGGTCTCAGATTTTGTAAGTTGATTCACTTCACATAATAAAAAGAATTCTTTTCCCGTCCCAAATCATGAATTGTCTATAGTTTGATTGATTTATGTTCGATTTCTAACCGTTGAGTATAGAAGTAGCATGCATGCATAGTTGTTGTTTGTCTTGAGTGCAGGTCATCTTTGGAAGGAGCAGCGCAAACAAGCAATCAAGTACAACGGAGGATCTACTTCAAATGTCAGTAATAAGGTAGGTGGTCCTTTTCCATGCATTTACTGAGAAAGAGGGGTTTAAATCTTGGGATGTAGGTAAAAAAGTAGTTTCTATTTGGTCAAATCTGCATGCAACGTCTTACCCTAACTTACTAGTCCATAGGGTATTTTTCCCAACAACAAGCGCTTGTCTTGTTTTCTTTTGCACCTATAGTTCTTTCTCTTCCAACTGCAAGGCCTTGAGCTCGGTGGTCGTTTTGACCTTCTCTAGCAGTGACACTGTTTTCAGTCACTACTTCACTTCTACCATTGATGTGTGGATGTTGGTTTCCTTCTCTTGCAGTTCTTCGAGGCTCCCATCCTCTAGGAGGTGAGTCCAGAGTTGTGCGCTCTTCTCTAACAGCTCAGTGACTATCAGTATGCTTTGGTCGATGGCCTCCATAGCTTCTTTTGCCTCATGTTCCTGATGTGCTCTGACTTCTGGAGGAGTAGTGGGTGTGACACGCTCCTCCAGTTCTTTGATCTTCTCCTTGTATTCTTAGATAGTCTTCTCTATCCTGCGCAACTTCTTTCCTAATGACCCTGCCTCCTCGTTTGTGCTTTCAGGAATTGCTTGAAATAACATGTGGATTTTCTACTCCATCTCCTCCACTTTTTTCTTTGCTTTCTCTTTCTACTGTGCCTCAAGGTTGAGGGATTCTTCCAGCGATATAGTCTCTTTCTGGGTTATCTGTAAGTTTGTGGTGTCTGCTCTTTCTCTGGACTGAATCTCCTACATGACACTCACCTAAATTTTGTACAGTGCTTTTGTTGGAATCTTGTCTAATGCCACATACAAAATCTCGATGTATTTAAGGGGTTTTTTCATTATGTCTTCATCTATAAACATCATCTATGGCATGATGATAAAATTGACACTCGATTGTGCTGCAAACTACATTGTCTCATGCATTGTTACCCCTTCTTTAGCCTGTGTGGATGTTTCTTTTGGTGCCTTTGATGTCCCGATCCTTAACTGCTCCAACACAATCTTCACCTTTTGCACCTAATCAGTGATTGAAGCCCTGTGCTTCTCTGCATTCTCACATACTTCAGCCAATCTCTCGTCGACTGTTGTTGCCACTAACTCCACATCGCCCGGGGTTAGTGAGATATGGATCTCTGGCTTGTGTGCCTTTCCCTTCTTTCAACCACCACTAGTTTTCTCCCCTAACCACTTCTCCTGGGTAGTTTATGGCTCGAGACAAGGGGGCCTCTGGGTATCCCCTGCAATGGTTGTCCCTATTTCTCTAACCTCATGAATCTCCTGGATTCCTGTCCCTTGCTCTTCCTCCTTAGGGATTTCTTGTTTCCCTGCATCTAGCTCTTTTGCCTCAAGTATTTCTTGTGTCCCTACACATGCCTCTTATGTGCGCACTTCTCCCATTGAGTGTATTGGTGGTTGGTATGTGCACAATTGTTATAGAAATATTTTCCTCACCCTATGTAATCTTGAAAAGAGGGCCTTTTTCCATTTCCCTATGCAAACTTTTCATCCCTTTTTGCAAATTCCAGAGCTAAAAAATACATTTTTTCCACATGTACGCACCTTTCCTACTATACAACATGTGTATACATGGGCTACACCACTACAGCCTGTGTACATCGGGATTTGTGCCCAAAAATGAAAAATGGTGTCGTTTTCCATGTCACGATAGGAGATTTATGATCCTTGGCCTTCCATATACTAGAAACATGATGACTCGAACCTTCAATTCCATTTGAAGGCTATAAATGGGCCAATTTCGAGCTATGGAAAAGAGGAGAAAGAATTCAACTTTGAGAGCAAAGTTACTCTAGAGAAATTATTCACTTCTTATTGAGTCTGCATCCCCTTGTCCTTTAAGTCTGAACACAGTGTTCAGCCCCCAAGCTCTTCCCTTATTGATTGAGAACTCCATTGTCTCTCTTCTATGAACTTTCCTTTGGTGGAGGATTGAAGTGGTGGAGGCCCAGCGAAAAGGAACTTAATTTCTTGGTTCCAAACCGTGCCGACACAGAAGTCTGTAACTTTTTCACTTCTACTGATCGTATATTATTAGAAATACTCTTTTCCCATCCAATTGATATCTTGCAAATATTTGAATTATTATTCCATGGGCATATTTGTTATGTATATTGATGGATTGTGCTATTTAATGTGCTAACATCATATATTATCACCATATGCTTTCCCTTGCTTGCATTATTGATCTTATAGTTGGTTCTCACTTTGCGTTATAAACCGTTTTACTCAGCAGTTTTGCATCCTCAACCAAGAAGAGCCTCATTTATATCCTTCATGATTTGACACCCTATACCCAAGAGGGAACATTCCCCTGAGTGTCCATATCCTGCATGAATATCCTTGTATTGAACATAGGTATGTTCCACTGCTGGAACTAGTTTTGCTTACTTGTGACACTTGTTTCCTCCTCTATATCATAGCATTAATTTGTCTATGAAAAAACAAAGAAAGATAGGCGGGAAGGGAGTATAATCTTATATTTCCAGCAGTCGTGTCACCTTTGAATAGAGTACAAAGTTATTGAGTCCATTTGTCATCATAATTTTTGGTTTAGCATGGCCTTAGGAAGTTGAGCTTGTTACAAAGAGTTTTCTCTACCAACTAGTTACTCTTCCAGTCCCTATAGAGAATTTCATTGATGCCTCATGCATATAACGGTTCCATCATTGAGTCTATGTTGTCGGAGTCTTCCATATGTCTCATGTTCTTGTTCAAAGGAATTCTAACAACCTGTGTTGGAAATTCCTCAAAACTCTTGACTTTGCATGTCAGCCATACCCTCAGTTTGTCTCATAATCACGAGATATTGTAGTCCTATCATGCACCCTGGTCCTACTTTCATCATTGGTAGGTAACCTTCAACCTAGTAGTCAACATTTCATCATTGGTCATTGACTGGGTGGTTTCCCTTGTATTCAATGATAAGACATCTATTCACATTGGGATTTGTTTAGTGTCTTGGATGCCACTATCCTTATTGGTGGTTTCCTTGCCTTTGTCAGCAGTTTTCCTCATTGGCTACAATTCAAAGGTTCTTTTTCATGTATCGCTTGCACTTGGCACACATGAAAGATGCACAGGGTCGTTGGTTTGTGAACATGTTCTTTGTTCAGTTTCCTCCAAATCGTGAAGCTCCTGCTTTGTTCCTCATGTTGAATGATGAGAGATGCCTTAATTCTCTCCTTTCATCGGGTCTCCTTCCATCAAATTCAGCTCATCTATTCGGGCAACGAGACCTAGAGTCTTATGAGTACCTTGAGGTTTGTAGTCATTAGTGGTAGGTTCTCTTGCCATCAACAGTTGGGAATACATCAATGTCTCATGATCGATGGATTGTTCAAGTGTTCGACCCCGAATCCTTTATTCACACTTGTAAGAAGGTACTCAGTTCCTTGATACCTACTTTCATTATCAGTAGGTTTTCTCGCGTTTGTTAATGGTATACCTCAATGACCGGTAATAAAATGATGACTCACTGTGTTCAACCTCAATGTGTGCCTTTAGCAGGAGTTGTTGTTGTCCTCATTTATTCACATGATGTAGACTTGCACCTTTGGCGGATTGTGTAGAAGACTTGAAGACCTCAGTATGTGGCCACATCTTTCTTGAGCTATTGCTTCCTTTTCATTGGACCGGTACCTATATGAATTCAATGATCATAGGAGATCTAATTGTACTCCATTGTATACAGTTATCCTCAGATTGATTTTGAGACTGGTTCTACTGGGCCTTGTCCATGATTATGATAGCCTTTGGCATGTAACCGCATTTGTATTTGCCTATTCATGGCCATGGACAGTTGTTTGGTTTTTTTTCACATGGATCTACAGTGTAATTCAAATTGGCAGCCATGTATGCAAAGTCAGTGCAGAATGTAAAGAGAAACTAGTTCTTCCATCTAGTTCCCCATCACCCCACTTCTGGGTTTTTATAATGTATTTATGTCATTGCAGATACTCCTATGATCTCACACATTAGGGGCATCTGTTATATCAAGATTTGCCTCACCCTATGCAATCTTGCACAGAGGGCCTTTTTCCATTTCCCTATGCAGACTTTTCATCCCTTTTTGCAAATTCCAAAGCTAAATAATACATTTTTCCACATGTACGCACCTTGCCTACTATACAGCATGTGTATATGTAGGTTGCACCACTATAGCCCGCATACATCGGGATTTGTGCTCAAAAATGAAAAATGGTGTCAGGTTTCCATGTCATGACAGAAGATCTATGATCCTTGGCCTTCCATATACTAGAAATGTTCTGACTCGACCCTTCAGTTCCATTTGAAGGCTATAAATGGGCCAATTTTGAGCTATGGAAAAGAGGAGAAAGAATTCAACTTTGAGAGAAAATTTACTCTAGAGAAATTATTCACTTCATATTGAATCTGCATCCCTTTGTCCTTTAAGTCTGAACATAGTGTTCATCTCCCAAGCTCTTCCCTTATTGATTAAGAACTCCATTGTCTCTCTTCTATGAGCTTGCCTTTGGTGGAGGATTGAAGTGGTGGAGGCCCAATTGAAAGGAACTTAGTTTCTCGGTTTCAAACCATGCTGACACGGAAGTCTGTAACTTTTTCACTTATGTTGATCATATATTAATAAAAATACTCTTTTCCCATCCAATTGATATCTTGCAAATATTTGAATTATTATTCCATGGGAATATTTGTTATGTATATTAATGCATTATGTTATTAAATGTGATAACATCATATATTATCACTGTTAGCGCAAATTCTTGCAAGATGGTGTTTTCTTCTGGTTTCGGGCCCCTGGTGTAAATGTATAGAAGTGGGGTTTGAAAACCGGTCGAGTGTGTTTTATTCAAAGGCCACATCCATGAGCGTTGAGCGCAACCCACAGAACGAGCCTATTTCTGGCCTAAAAATCAAGCGAGTAGGCACTTTGTCTTTCAACAGTGAGAATCCATAGAGGGAGCATATCGATGACCATCGGGTAGGTTTGGGTCACAAAGTTGCACAGATTCAAGCACCTAAGCTCATCTCCTATGGCCAAACTCACGAAGCGATCAAGCCATTTCGGCTATCAGGACTTCGGGAGAACAGAGGGTCTCCTCCTTCCACTGCATTTCAGATCCCCAAAGCCTGAAACGTCGAAAATAACCAGGATCATTGATCAAGAGATGATCTAGGTCATCCATCCAATGGGACACATGGTGCGCGATCAAGCCATTTCGGCTATTCGGGAGAACAGAGGGTCTCCTCTTTTCACTGCATTTTAGATCCCCAAATCCTGAAATGAAGAAAAGAACTAGGACCGTTGATCAAGAGATGATCTAGGTCATCCATCCAATGGGACACGTGGTGCGCAATCAATCCATTTTGGCTATCGGGACTTCGGAGAACAAAGGGTCTCCTCCTTCCACTACATTTCATATCCCTGAAGTCTGAAATGCCGAAAAGAACCAAGACCGTTGATCAAGAGATGATCTAGGCCATCCATCCAATGGGACACATGCTATGCGATCAAGCCATTTCAGCTATCGGGACTTCAGGAGAACAGAGGGTCTCCTCCTTCTACTGCATTTCAGATCCCCGAAGCCCAAAACACCAAAATCCTGAAAGCGCTTTTGAAGATAGGCACAGGGTCACAGCCCATGGTCACTTGGGGTGATAGAAAGAGTTGTGCAAATGACCAAAGTGCCAGGTTTAGTGGCACAAGGGATCACTGCATTCTCTAGGTACCAGTTCAAATCGACCTCGATCTTGGTACCTACTAAAAGTAAATGAAGGTGGGGGAAGGTAGTTGAAACCTCGGCTCACTCATTAAATGTAAAGCATGAAGGTCCCGACAGGCAGTCTGCCCGAGATAGTCTTGTATGCTAGTTTTCTTCAAAGAAGCCATGTCGAGTCCTTGTCTGACTAGAGGAGTCTACACATGCTATTTTATCCTTTAATGTTTCAGCTACCCCCCCTACAAAGGCCATGCAAAGTTAAGGTGACATCTGACAAAGGAGTTCAAGCCAGATTTGACTGAAGAGACACCACACCCTAGGAGTTTTGAGACGCCTCTGTTGGGCGAATGTTTAGGAGTATATTTACTCAGTTTTTTGTATTTTTGGAGGTATCGATGGTTGAGCTAGGCTCCCTACTGTAAAGTTTTGATGAAGCATTTGTTTCTCTAGTTATGTATTGGCACTTGAGACTTATTGCCTTATGAATGTTAGCTTATTTCCATCTCTCTATTTACACTGTGTTAGAATCGCTCGGAATTGGAGGATCCAGTCGAGTTGCACCATTATAGGATGATGTATGTTGGATCAATGTAATAGTTGCATGGTTTCTAATCAGTTCTTGTATTTTCTCAACGTTGAATGACTTGGAATTGGAAGATCCAGTCAAGTCACCTTTTAGTTCCCTGAAACTCTGAACCAAGAGGATTTTGTGTTCTGATTTTTTCCTCTTCAAGTTGTTGAAGGGCCTGATTCCCAAGGCAGTCTTGCTCCCTCCTCTTACCAAGTCTTCCATCTACTCATTTTACAATCAACTCACTGACTGAAGTTAGATCAAGACCTCTTCTGTTGTTACATACCAGACCCGGTTTTCTGAGTTAGGGCAATATCTTCCTGGGCCTCTATCCATATGATCACCCCATTAAATTATTCATGACATAAACTGATGGGCGTTGGGATATGCTCCTGCTGCAATCCAAGAGTGACTTCCGATGCTAACATTTCTAGCATCGTTTCCAGGGACAAAGTTGAAAATTTTCCTCGATATTGAACGACATCGAGCTTCTGATTCTGAAGGTGCATCAGGCATCAGAGCCTTTGAAGATTGCTACTGTGCACTTGGAGACTCCATTGTGATGACTCCATTGTGGCTAACCTATCATTTTAATTGTGGATTTCAGAGGTAGACACACACAGTCCCATCCACAACTACCTCTAGCTATGCATGACGATGAGCCGCAAGTGAATTTCAGAAGAGGAAAGGCCCCCCAGGGAGAAACCTCCACTGTTGAAATAGGTAATTTGTTGTCTCCTTCTATAGAGACTCCTTTTTCTTCTCCTCAGCTTCGCAACAGAGCATTCTCTGAAGCCTCCCATTTCCTGAATTTCAGAAGTGTTCCTGCCAAGTTGTCTCCTCCTGGTGTTGGACTAGAGGGAGAAATCATCGTCACTTCCCTCACCCCTGTAGGCCTATTTCTAGTATCCCCTGTTCAAGTTCCTTCCCCTCCGATTTCTCCTCCACCTAATATCCCTATGGTAGGAGAAAATCCCCCCATGACTAGAATGGAGGCTATTATAGCCACCAGGTACGCTCCCCTTCTGCTACCTCAGCCTCTCAATGCCCTTCTAGCAGATGGCTACCTCAAACAGCTACCCAAGTTTACGGGCAAGGGGGACATAACTGCAGAAGAACACCTTGAAGCCTTTTACATTTTTACAGATGACCATGTCATCATGCATGCAAATGTGTGGATGAGGATTTTTGTCCATAGCCTGGAGGGTGAGGCTAGAAAATGGTTTAGGGCCTTGCCTCCTAGATCTATTAATGGGATTGAGGCTTTGGATAATGCCTTTTTGAGATAGTGGGGAGACAAAAAGGACTTCATGTATTACATGACAGAGTTTGGATCTTTGAAGAGAAAGGAAGGAGAATCTGTTTCTAACTTCTCCAAAATATTTAACAAAATGTACAATAAAATCCCTTTTGAGATTAAGCCCTCAGAAGCCTCTATGAAGATCACTTATGCTAGCACTTTTGATCTCAATTTCTTCCTTCTGTTGAGGGAAAGGAGAGCCACCACTCTGGCACACATACAGGATGTGGCCATAGAAGTAGAGTCTAATATATTGGTTGTTGACCGACTCAAGAGTAAGGCTGACAGAGACATACCCAGGAGGAGAGCTGAAGCCTCCTCATCCTATTCCTCTCCCCTTCCTCCTCAAATGGATGAGGTAACTAAAGTGCTGAAATCTCTTTCGGCTAGGATGGAAAGGTGGGAGTTAGAGGGGAAGCCCATATACAGAAATCCCAAGAATACTGATAACAGAGGTTGTAGGAGGCCTGGTAACAATGTTCCACAAGCCTCCCCAAGGGAAAAAAGGAGCAGAGACAGAGATGATCAGAGGATCCAGACCCTTCTCCAAAGAAACATGGTTGCTCATGAGGAAGGAGAGGAGATAGAAGAACTCGACCCTAAAATTCACTGCATTGAAGACACCTCCCATTTTCCCCATTTGACTCAATATGAATATGAAGAGTCCCTTAGGAATGTCCAAATCAATGAGTTGGGTAAATGGGAGGAGGCCAACAATGCCCATAATAGATACCATCTCAGGTCCAAGAAGAAAGATGATACTTTTGACTGCCAGGATTAGCCCCTTATAGCAGAAAGGCATGTTAAAGCTATTGCGACAACTACTAAAGAAAAGAAAGCTCAGAATACTTCGTCAGCAGCCAAAGAGCCTATTTCTGAGGTAAGGGAACCTCCTAAGTCCCTCTCCTCATTTAGTTTTGAGCATGAGATTCAGAAGATCAGAATTCCTGTACCCCTCTTAGAACTAGTTAAAAATGAAGATTTCAAAAGGTCCCTCTCTAAGCTGTTACAATCCGATCCCCCGCAACCTTCCACAGACTCAATAAATCTTCAAGATGAAAATCCAGCAGTTGTCTTAGGTCCCATGGTAGAATACAGAGATGATTCATCCCCTCCCTTCTACACATACCTAAACATACATGATAAGGTGTTGCATAATTGCCTCATGGATTTAGGGGCTTCCCACAACCTTATGCCCAAAATAGTCATGGAAGAATTGGGACTGGAGGTGACAAACACTTACCATGATTTATACTCTTTCAATTCAAGAAGGGTGTAATGCCTCAGAGTCATCAAAGACTTGGTCATCTCTTTGTTTTAGCTACCAATGAAAAGTGTGGTCATGGACATTGTAGTAGCTGATGTTCCTCCCAAGTTTGGCATGTTGTTGTCAAGATCTTGGATTAAAAAGATTGGAGGAACATTACAAATGGATCTCACATATGCTACCATTCCAGTCTTTGGAGGGGAACACGGGAGGTTGTATAGAGATGCCCAATTGGCCTACATTGTTAGTGATGAGGAAAACCCCACCAATCACCCGTATTTGCACTAGACGCTGATTTGGGATCTAGTTTGTTGCAGCTCATTGATGCTCCTGAAGCCCCTTTTCAAGTCAGAAGGCAGCCCCCTTTTAATCACAAGATGCCTCCTCCAACCACCTCTGTTTGGAATATGTTTTTCAACGGGGCTTCTTCTAGTGAAGGCGTTGGCGCTGGAGTGGTGTTGGTGTCACCTTGTCAGGAAACCATGTCCCTGTCATACAAGCTATAATTTGAAGCCACCAATAATGTGGTGGAATACGAAGCTCTGGTTCTAGGTTTAAGGGATGCAAAGGAGATGGGGATAGAGGAGATAGCAGTGTTTGGAGATGCTGAGGTGATTATTCAGCAAGTCAAAAATGCTTATCATGCCAAGCATCCTCGGCTCAGGAGTTATAGAAATGAGGTATGGGACTTGATCAAAAATTTCTTCTCATCTTTCAACATCTCTTTTATTCCAAGGGAGAAAAATGCTTTGGACGATTCCTTAGACGTTTCGGCAAGTCTGTTCAGGATCCCTCTATCGCCTAAGAGAAAATATGATGTTGAGATAAAATATAGGTCAGCTATACTAGACAATGTCAGACATTTGAAGGTATTTGAAGATGATCTTGAAATCAAGAATTTTCTACAGGCTGTCAATGAATTTGTTGTGTTGCACATTGATCAGGACCCTAACCTTGAAGGTCACCCCTACCCTGAGGTATTTTTAAATAAAATTGCTTATCACCAGATTATTCAACTACCTAGCAATCATATTCTGAAGGGACTAGTCCCTTTAGAAAGATTGTTCGATGGTAATGATGTGGCAGTAAAGGGTGAAGTTTCAAATGGACATGTCGATTCGGCTGAGTGCAACATTGGCACACAGGAGAAGCCTAAGTTTGTCAAGTTGTCGAGCAGCTTGACCAGAGAACAAAGGGCCGAATATACTGAGATATTAAGAGAATTTTTTGATGTGTTCGCATGGACTTATGAAGACCTCAAGACATATGACATGTCTGTCATTGAACACAAGATCCTACTGAAGGAAGAGGCTAAACCATTTAGGCAGAAGTTAAGATAGATAAACCCCATGTTGTTGCCTATCATGGAGAGAGAAGTAAAGAAATTGTTAGATTCCCAAATCATTGTTCCCTTGAGATATTCTAAGTGGGTGGCCAATTTGGTCCCGGTGAGGAAGAAAAGTGGGAAAATCAGGCTCTGGGTTTACTTCAGAAACCTCAACAAGAGCTCAAAGAAAGACAATTATCCCTTGCCCAACATGGAACACATATTGTAGAGGGTAACTGGTGCATCCAGGATATCCATGGTTGATGGATTCTCTGGGTATAATCAGATATCATTAATGCCCGAGAATAGAGAGAAGACGGACTTCACCACTCCCTGGGGCACATTCATGTATGCCAAGATGTCGTTTGGACTTATGAACGCAGGAGCAACTTTTCAACGAGCTATGGATATGGCCTTCATAGGAGAGAAATACCAGTTTGTGGTTATCTATCTGGATGACATCATAGTCTTCTTCAAGTCTGATATGGAGCATTGTTGTCACCTAAGGAAGTTTTTCCTGAAATGCCAAAAGTTTGGCCTTTCTTTGAACCCCAAGAAGTCTATTTTTGCTATGAAGGAGGGGAAGATATTAGGCCATATAGTATAAACAGAGGGAGTGAGGATTGATCCCAACAGGGTAGAGGCAATTCAGACCCTGTCACTTCCCAAATCTAGAAAGGAAGTTCAGTCCTTTTTGGGGAAGATTAATTTTCTGAGGAGATTCGTCTCAAATTTTGTTGAGTTGGTGAAACACATCACAGCCATGCTTAGGAAAGGAAATGAAATAAAATGGAATGTCGAGCCCAGGTAATCTTTCATCCAAATAAAAAGGGCGTTGACTGAGTCACCTGTGCTTATTAGTCCTAAATATTCCAAGGATTTTCTAATTTTTTCGTTCACTTCTTTTGATACAGTAGCAGCGGTCTTATTGCAGAAAAACGAGGAAGGTCGAGAGCAGCCTATTTCCTTCTTCAACAAGGCATTAAGAGATGCAGAGATTAGGCATGAAATCATGGAGAAACAGGCGTATGCCTTAGTGAAGGCTCTCAAATCTTTCAGAGTCTATGTCTTTCACTCAAAAGTGATTGTGTACGTGCCTTCAGCATCCATGAAATATATCCTTATACAACCTGATGTAGATGGAAGAAGAGGTAAATGGATCACCAAGATTTTGGAGTTTGACCTAGAGATAAAGCCCACCAAGTTGGTTAAAGGGATGGGTTTAGCCAAGCTATTGGATGAATCCAATTGCAGGGCCTTGGGGGTTAGCTTCATAAATACTTGCTCAGAAAATCAGCCAGCTGAGTCGTCCAACAAAATCTCTCATGACGACTCATCACTAGTAGAATTCACCTGGTACCGAGACATTTTGTACTTTTTGCAAGAGCCGAAGCCTCCTGATGGAATGGGTAAGAGTAAGGCAAGATCTTTAAAGCTCAAAATGATAAGGTATTTCCTCATTGACCAAGTCTTGTACTGGAGAGACCCCCTAGGGGTGTTGCTGAGGTGTCTGAGCCCACAGGAAGCCCAGAAAGTTATGTTTGAGTTCCATGGTGGCCTTTGTGGAGGGCATCATTTTTGGAAGACCACAGCTCACAAAATTCTTAGGGTTGGGTACTACTGGCCCACCTTGTTCACTGATGTCTATAGAGAAGTTATATCTTGTGTCAAATGCCAAAGGTTCTCAAGAAAGCAGCAGCTCAACTCACTGCCACTAAAGCCTGTGGTAGCTTCAGCACCTTTTCAACATTGGGGGTTGGACTTCATTGGGGAGATTCATCCTCCTTCAAGTGGCCAGAATAGATGGATCTTGATTGTGACAGACTATTTCACTAAGTGGATAGAAGCGGCCCCCACCAGGAGTGTTTCTCACAAGGTTATTATCATCTTCCTAGAGGATATCATAGCCATATTTGGCTATCCCAGCAGAATTGTCACTGATAATGCTACTTCTTTCAAGTCTGAGCCTCTGATTAAGTTCTGTGAACAGTTCAAAATTTCACTGATTCACTCCACCCCCTATTATCCTCAAGGAAATGGACTGGCAAAATCTTTCAATAAAATCCTAATCAAGCTTATCAAAAGATTGTTGGAAGATAATAGGAGGGCCTGGGATTCAAAGCTCAAATTCGCTCTATGGGTCGATCGAGTGACAATGAAAAAGTCCCTGGGCACCTCACCTTTTCAATTGGTTTATGGGATGGAGGCTATTTTTCCCACTCAACTCACATTACTTGTAGAAAAATTCTTCCAGGATCTTGAAGGAGAGCCATATCATATGGTCAGAAGGATTCATCAAATAGTGGAGGTGCAACAGATCAGGGAACAGGTGATGGATGTGATCCATAGTCGTCAGCGGAAGTTCAATCAGTATTTTGAAAGGAAGGTCACAAAGAAGGAGTTCAATCTCGGGGATTTAGTGCTTAAGTGGGATGCACCCAGGCAGGATAGGGGCAAACACAGCAAATTTGATGCCATCTGGATCGGGCCCTTCAGGATCACTGAAGTATTCTCAAATAACACTTATAGGTTGCAGGATTTGGAGGGTGAGGAAGTCTTAAATGGCCTAGTAAATGGGCATTTCCTGAAAAGATGTTTTGTTTGAGCCGTAGGCAGCTCCTCGTTTTGTAAATATTGTCCTTTTAGTTGTTTACTTATTTATTTTTGGCTTAATAGGCGACGCCATAGCCCAACAGCAAGGCATTGAAGCTGCAAATGAGTTCTTAGAGCATTGTTGGGACGACTCTATCCCCCATGGAGCCTAATGTTAGCACAAATTCTTGAAAGATGGTGTTTTCTTCTAGCATCGGGCCCCTGGTGTAAATGTATAGAAGTGGGGTTTGAAAACTGGTTGAGTGTGTTTTATTCAAAGTCTGCAGCCATGAGTGTCGAGCGCAGCCCATAGAACGAGCCTATTTTCGGCCTAAAAATTAAGCGAGTGGGCACTTTGTCTTTCAACGGTGAGAATCCATAGAGGGGGCAGATCGACAGCCATCGAGTAGGTTTGAGTCGTAGAGTTGCACGGAGTCAAGCACCTGAGCTCATCTCCTATGGCCAAACTCATGAAGCGATCAAGCCATTTCGGCTATCAAGACTTCAGGAGAATAGAGGGTCTCCTCCTTCCACTGCATTTCAGATCCCCAAGGACCGAAACGCCAAAAAGAACCAGGACCATTGATCAAGAGATGATCTAAGTCATCCATCCAATGGGACACGTGGTGCACTATCAAGCCATTTCAGCTATCAGGACTTCAGGAGAATAGAGGGTCTCCTCCTTCCACTGCATTTCAGATCCCCGAAGCCAAAAACATCAAAAAGAACCAGGACCGTTGATCAAGAGATGATATAGGTTGTCCATCCAATGGGACACATGGTGCACGATCAAGCCATTTCGACTATTGGGACTTCGGGAGAACAGAGGGTCTCCTCCTTCCACTGCATTTCATATCCCTGAAACCTGAAACACCAAAAAGAACCAGGATCGTTGATCAAGAGATGATCTAGTCCATCCATCCAATGGGACACGTGCTGCGTGATCAAGCCATTTCAGCTATTAGGACTTTGGGAGAATAGAGGGTCTCATCCTTCCACTACATTTCAGATCCCCGAAGCTCAAAACATCGAAATCCTGAAAGCACCTTTGAAGATAGGCACAAGGTCACAGCCCATGGTCACTTGGGGTGATAGAAAGAGCTGTGCAAATGGCCAAAGTGTCGGGTTTAGCGGCAGAAGGGATCGCTATGTTCTCCAGGTACCAGTTCAAATCGGCCTCGATATTGGTCCCTGCTAAAAGTAAATGAAGGTGGGGGAAGGTAGTTGAAACCTCAACTCACTCATTAAATGTAAAGCATGAAGGTCCTAGTAGGCAGTCTGCCCGAGATAGTCCTGTATGTTGGTTTTCTTCAAAGAAGCCATGTTGAGTGCTTGTTTGGCCAGAGGAGTCTACACATGTTATTTTAGCCTTTAATGTTTCATCTACCCCCCCTACAAAGGCCATGCAAAGTTAAGGTGACGTCTGACGAAGGAGTTCAGGCCAGATTTGACTGAAGAGACACCACACCCTAGGAGTTCTGAGATGCCTCTGTTGGGTGAATGTTTAGGAGTATATTTACTCAGTTTTTTGTATTTTTGGAGGTATCGATGGTTGAGCTAGGATCTCGACTGTAAAGTTTTGATGAAGCACTGGTTGCTCTGGTTATGTATTGGCACTTGAGACTTCTTGCCTTACGAATGTTAGCTTCTTTCCATCTCTCTGTTTACACTGTGTTAGAACCTCTCGGAATTGGAGGATCCAGTCAAGTTGCACCATTATAGGATGATGTATGTTGGATCACTGTAATAGTTGCATGGTTTCTAATCATCTCTTGTATTTTCTCAATGCTAAATGACTTGGAATTGGAAGATCCAGTCAAGTCACCTTTTAGTTCCCCAAATCTCTGAACCAAGATGATTTTATGTTCTGATTTTTTCCTCTTCAAGCTATCGAAGGGCCTGATGCCCAAGGCAGTCTTGCTCCCTCCTCTTACCAAGTCTTCCATCTGCTCATTTTACAATCAACTCACTGACTAAAGTTAGATCAAGACCTCTTCTGTTGTTACATACCAGGCTCAGTTTTCTGAGTTAGGGTGATATCTTCCTGAGCCTCTATCCATCCGATCACCCCATTGAATTATTCGTGACATAAACTGATGGGCGTTGGGCTCTGCTCCTTCCGCAATCCAGGAGTGACTTCTGACGCTAACAATCACCATATGATTGCTTTGCTTGGTTTTTGAGGACTAGTTGCAGGTATATTGCTTTGGGTCAAGTGCTCAATGGTGGACTTCATCGAACATATGGACGAGGTAGGCCTTTTATCTTTTCTTACTAGCACATTTGTTGATATAGCATACTTGAGAATAGAGTTGATTTTCGCAGTCATTTATGTATGTTGTGGTTTATCCCTAGCCATAGAGAGATTTTCCTCGTAAAAGTGGTGGAGCTTGTGTAGACACCCTTGGTGGTCTATTATGTGTGCGTGGTTTCTTCTTGGTTGGGGTGCTTCCCCCTCTTGGCCTTGGGAATTCCTCTTCTTGGTTCATGCCCCGTTAGTGCTTGTTTGGTGTGCTTGGGCTAATCTTCCCTGTGTCTGAGTTTGTGATCTTGGTACTGCGCTTGGAAGCATTGGTACCTTCCATTCCTTAGGCCACTCCTAGACCTCTCTTTGGATTTCCTCCTGTGTGATGCAGTAGTTGAGTTGGAGCCATTCATTGGCTTTATCTCCCTTTGCTTGCAACCACAAAATATGGTGTGTTTCCCTGAAGTTGGAAACATGTCCAAACTCCTGGACAATCTCTGGTGTAATTTGTCATGTGTCTGCAATAAGGTCCTACATCTCTATGAAGTTCCTTGCAAATATGTCTGTGTTCACTTTCTTTCTCTTGGGGTCTGCGCTGATGTGTAATGAGATGTATTTGGTTGCACCACACTTCCCCGATCTCTCCATATACTTGCTATAGACCAGTTCATTCCATCCAATGAGGCCAATGAGGATGAGTAACCACGAGTAGTGGAACTCAGAGCCCCAGTATTAGGTATCCTTGCAAGCCTCCAAGAATGAATTCAGGAGCTATGGGGATCATCTCATCGATCTCCCCTTTGCACACTACATGACGGTGGTGACCACACTAGCCGGTACTTCCTCTTTTCAGCACTTTGGCATTAGTTTGCACCCAAGGATTCTGGTAGCAAACCTTGTTGCAGGATCATTGATGTCACTGGTGTTGATTCCCCTGTTGCCTTGCTCTGCACCATACTTAGCCTTCATCTCATCTAAGATGGCCTTGGCTCTTATTTTGTCCTCCAAATATTGCTCTAGATTTTCCCCATCTGTGGGTATCCCTATGATTCTTGCGATTAGGCCCATAGTGATGGGAACTGGCCTATCCATCCATAAAATTCTTCCATGTATGCGTGCAATAAATTTCTTGATGCAAGAGTTGATAGGATTTCCCCTCCCAAAGTGTGGGGCATCCAGTAAATTCATGATGTCAGTGTTATATATCCCCAGGATCCACTAGGTCAGTTCTATCAATGGCATGCCCGATGAGCCTGTACCCCTGTTTTCTAGGTAAACCTGGGATGCCAGGTATGGTAATTTAGTGACATTGGCCACATCATGGTTGTAGTATTTGATGGTAGTGACTCCACCAATCATGTTGTCATCAACTCGCACTCCGCTCTGAATTTTTGGCAAAACTAGGGTCCCTTATGTCTACGGCTCTGACCCTCCATGTGCGCTGCTCTCAGCTTGGCCCTTCTGTTTGGCTTATGGGGATGACGCCCCCACCTCTGGTGCACCCTTGTGTATTTTAGCCTATGCTACCTTTGTTTCATGGCTCGTTGAACCTGTGTTCATCTCGGTCTGTCTTTTCCCTTGCCCCCGCAAAGTATCAGACTTCGTTCTTTTGGGGTCCTCCTCCATCTGCCCAGCCTTATGCATAGGGTTTTTCTCCTCTTCTACCATACCAGGTTTGTTTCATACTCTATTGTGTGGATTTCATGCACATCCACCACTATAGGTGTTGCTTTCTCCCTTGCATTTGCCATGCAAGTAGTACTACGTGTGTTCCTGTCGTCCCTGTCCGGCTCTCCAATGTGTGGTGGCGACATCGTGACGGGGTCTAGGCTAGAATTTTGTGGACTTGATGACTGCTTGGTTGAATTTCTTCTATATCGCTCTCTCACTTGGATCGGTGTTCTTTTCTTTGGAAATTGACACAATGACTTGCCTTTCCCCCCTTTTTATGACTTTATAGTGGGACAATGGAGTGACAATTGTTCTTCACTGATAGTTGTCCCTTTGTCACTTTTGACAACGTGTCCTGTGTGTGGTACCATTGTACATGTTAATTTTTGTCCTTTGCATCTTGTTTTCAAACTCTTTCCCTTTCCTTCGCACTATGGTATTTACCTCTGTGTACGAACTATCATAGTTTCAACCGTTGTGACCAGTTGGTGCTTGACTCCACAACCATCATTTTCTGAATTGTTGCATGTTTCGATCATTGGTCCTTATTTTGGCGTGCCAGAATTTTTGCACACGTGGAGTCCTTGGATTCTCTACTCATTTCTTTTGGTGAAGTATTCTTATTTCATTGCGCTAGTTCAATGACTTGTGCACACTGACTCTTTTTTCTTTTCATCGCACTAATTTTCTCTCATGCGCGTGTAGATTTCTACGTGGTTTTTTTTTTTATTGCATAGTAACTATCAAGTTGTTGGTGGTCGATTGTCCTTGTACAACTTCATTCGAATCCCATTGATCATCCCCTTCAATTCTATCCCTTCCAAATCCTTCAGTTGTACATCCCCTCCTTCTATTACAGTCTTGACCTCATATGGTCCCAGCCAATGCATTTTTAACATTCCTGGATGTTGAAAAAACTTCTTGTCATACAGTAGGACTAGTTCTCCTTCCTTGAAACTTTTTCTCTTGATATTTCAGTCATGCCAAAATTTGTCCCTTTTCTTTTTGTACTTCTTCATGGAATCCTTCTAGAATCCTATCTTCTTCCATGATCATCAGTTGTCGTAGCCTTTCTTGTAATGCATCTCGTTTTGTCATGTTTGTAAGTGTTGTGACACGCAGACTTAGTACCAAGAATTCTAATGGAATCATTGCTTCTTGTCCATACACCAATCTAAATGGTGTCTTCCCTGTCAGCTTCTTACAAGTAGTTATTTATGCCCATAATATTGTTGGTATCTTTGAATCCCAGTCGCCCCTGTTGACATTGCAAATATTGGTTAGGGAATTCTCTAGAATCTTGTTGAAGGCTTCTATTGTTCCATTTTCCTGAGGATGGTATGGCATACTTTTATGATGGTAGACCTCGAATTATTCAATCAAATCTCTAATAGTGTTGTTGATAAAGTGAGTGCCTTGGTCACTCCTCAGGATCCTTGGACATCCAAATCTGGTGAGCACATGTTCAAATAGGAAGTGTGATGTTTCCTCTACGTTGCAATATTTAATTGGTGTTGCCTCTACCCATATTGAGAGGTATTTCGTCACAGTGATAATTTATTGCACGCTTGATCTTCTTGCGGGTGGGTGAATTGGCCCAAAAAAATTGATATCCCATTTGTCAAACACTTGTAGCATTACTTGTGGGTATAAGGGCATCTCATCCCGTCTTCTTGGCTTTCTAACCCTCTGACAAACATTGCATTGTTGACAATATTCCTTTGCATAGTGATGAATAGTCGGCCACCATAATCCTACGCACAGTATCTTTTCCTTTATAGTGTCCTCCCACTATTCCTTCATGGGCTTCTGCTAGTATCCTAGGCCTTTCGTGTTCTAGCACACATATTCTCAAGATGATGTTTGCCCCCATTTTGTGTAAGTGCTCGGTGATCAACTAGTAGTTGATTACTTGGACAACCAGATTCTTCCTCTGCACGGTATTAAATTCTTGTGGCACAGTCCATGTACTTAAATACTCAATAATGTCAGCAAAATAATCATTCGCGATCTGAACTGAAAATAACTGCGCATCAGGGAAGGTATCATCTAAATGTTTAGGCTCCTCTCCATTGGTGACCCTTGATAAGTGATCGAGTCCTACATTCAACTTCCCTGGTTTCACTATGACTTCAAAGTCAAATTCTTGAAACAGGAGTAACCATTGAGACATTCTTGTTATAACCCTAAATTGCACCATCCATGCTTACCTGGCATCAGGCCAACTCATTGGCCTTCATTGCCAAAGCCATGTTGAACAGACTCTTCAAAAACCTCCTAAATTAAGTAACCCACGCCCTAACCTATCACTAGGCGCATTGGAACACTGGCAGGCCTTATACTGCACGCGTTGGAACGTTGGCTGGCCCACTACAGCCCGCGTTTACCTAACAAAGCAAAAAATCAGGAAAGTTTTCGACGGAATGAAAAGCTTTGGGTCAGTTAACTGGAACTCCCAGCCATGCATGGATGAGAGTTCGTCTAAAACCCTAGCTCCTTCTAGCCTATAAAATAAGGGGTAGGGGTACTAGTCAAGGGAGGAAAATCATGGCAAAGAAACTCTGCCCAATTGCCCAATCCGTTTTGTCCCAACCCTTTAGCCTTTCCTCAAGCTCAAGGAGAATTCAAGCAAAGAAGTTGGAGGACAAAGAAGAGGAGGAGCCCAGGATCAGGATTGAGGAATGGTGGCCGGTCTCTATAATCATTGTAAGTTGATTCATCTTGAGATTAATAAAAAGATACTTTCCCCCGTCCAAAATACACGAGTTTTATATGTTTTATTTGATTTTTGTTTAATCTCTAACCCTCTAGTAGAACAATAGCATGCATGCGTAGTTTTTTCTTGATTGCGGGATCTCTTTTTGGAAGGAGCAGCAGCAGAAGCAAGGGGATAAAGTGCAATGGAGGATCTACATCAACCGACGATAAAAAGGTTAGTTGGTTCTTCCCATGTTTGCATGTGAAAAGGGGTTTTAGGTTTGGGCAGAAGGTTAAAAGTAACTTCTGAAGGGTCATGATCTACATGCAAGTTTAAGCCCTAGCTTGTTAGTCCATAGGGTAGAATTTCCCCACAACAGAATTGGCGACTCCCCTGGGGAAATTTACTCTTAGGGTTTCCGGATTTCATTGAAGGTTTTTGGGTAGTTCAAAGAAGTAGAGTTTCAGTTTCTTTGCTTATTTGTTTTCTGTTAGGTCAAAGCTAGCAGGGAACCTGGTTATCAATACCAGTTTTTCCTTGACTGTTGCTTGACATTGATTCTTAGGACACACAGAGGTACATGCGGCCTGCAGAAAGCCTGCACGCATGTAACCCGTGCCCTAACCTTCTACAGCCCGCGTTTGAACGCCTACTATAGTGGTTTCAGTAGTGTGTAGAGCCCAGGAAGCTTAAGAGGCAGTCTCCTCTTCCCTGTCAGAAGTTTACCTTCTCAGGGGGATTTATGGATCCTGTCTGGGTCTTGATTGGTTTATTGTCTTACTTTCAGTCTGCCTTATTGTGTTGGTTATTTTTTTTTCATTTGTTTTCTTTTTTGCAAATTTTCCTTTTCTATTAAAGTAGAAGCATCCAAGCCTTTTTGAGACCCTGGTTGTCAATACCAGAGGCCTTTTTCAGGTTTGGGATGCCTGTGTGTTGTTTTATCTTAGCTTTTATACAGACCCGCGGCCTGTTTAGGCTTAGCCCGCGGGTACCCGCGCGTTGTTGTAGCTCAGCACACGTTTGCACGCGTGCTGTCTTGGTGACAGTCGCGGGCTTGATTGGAAGCTTTTCAGCTTGGGTGGGGCATTCATCCCCTCCTGTGGTGAGAAGAACTCCTCTCAGGGGTATAGAGTCTGGAGCTGCACAGTCAGCAGGTTAGGGCATCTTATCCTTAGCCTGTGTTTGTTAGTTGATGTTTTGATAGAAAAGACAAAAGAGAAAAAATATTTGTTTTATGGTTTTTAAACAAGTGTTAGAATCGATGCTTTCTTAATTGTTTTTTTGCATCTTTGCTCTGATTCTTTTGCGATCTACGCTTTAGGCCAGAGTTTTATTTTTGTTCTCTCGGTTTTGTGTTTGTCGACATTTTTCCTTGTTGCGTCATTTTGCAATTAAATAAAAAAAAAAAATTCTTGTTTCATTTTCTTCTTGATTTGAAGATTGTGTTGTTGCATCAGTAGCTAGGAAAGAAGTATTTTTGCATAAGTTTTTGCAGTGCATTTAGAGTATAAGTAGCTCGCAGATTTGAGCGAAAGTCCTTCATATTTATTGCATGAAATCTTAGTAAATTTGAAAAGAAAAGAAGTCTTTCTTGTTGAAAAGTTGTTGGTTTTGCATTTTTTGTAAAAGTTTTTGTTTCCAAGCATTCCTTGTTATTTTTGCTTTGAGTCTTTTTACACACCATCAGTTTCACTTTCATACCTTGTGACTTAAAAAGCCCATTAAAAGCAACGCTAATTAAAAAAGATTAGACTTTTTGTTTGTAGGGTACATACACTAGCTCAGGACTAGGGCCTTGGAATAGCTTGGAGAGTAAATTCTCCAAGGCCACTCAAACCAAACATTGGAGTCTGTCAATAGGGAGTGTAGAAGTCCAGTTACGGAAATTTATCCGGGACCCCCCTCTAACACAGGGGCTAAACACGAGGTCGCGTAAGGAAAGGTAGTGGAGATAACCCCTCCAAAGCTGGACCGAGTGTTGTGGAGAACACATATCGAGGATTTGTTAAGGGATTTCGTCGTTGGAATTTGCCACGGAGCATCGTGGGTCTCGAATCCGTTCGAGGTCCTCAGTCATCTTCCGGACCATTTTCTCTCGATACCCTTGACAGATTTCGGGCTTGATACCCTGCTCATTGTGGTCTACCCGACTATCAACTGTACCTGCCTGGTGACTGTTCACGTGCTGGCAAACTAGTTGCCAATCTCTTCTAGGGACATACACGGGTGACTGCGGGGGTATACCGTGGTAACTAGGGTAGACATCGGGCCATTCTTTGCAGAGTATACCCGGAGGGTGCTTCCGTATTCGATTTTCACTTGCACTGGTAAGTTTCTCTAGTGTTGGTTGTTGTAACTGTTCTTCCAACTAGTTTAGTGATTGCTTGATTTATCTGTTAGGGGCTTGCTTTTAGTGTGTGTTATTGTTTGTTCGTGTAGAATACCTTAGCATGTCATGAATATTCTCACACATTGGAGGATTTAGAGCTCCGTCGGTCATGAAGGCTTCTGGGCCTGCCGCCGGTTATACTGGAGCCACCCCTGCCACCATTAAGGCAGAAGCTAGACCAAAGAGGGTCTTTCGAAGCAACTGGGTTTCAAACCATTGAGCCTGAACAAATCCCGGAGGAATCGACCGCCAATATTGGATCGGTTGAAACCTAGAACACTGATACTTGGCCGGACATTATTGTGCCAATTCAATTTTACGAAAGCCTGTGAGTGCCTAACCCAATTATGGAACCAAATTCTGTTACTTCCTCTGGGATTCCTTCCATTCCCATCACCATTGCTACCACAGGAGAAGCTTCTCCTAACTTGCCTTTGTCGACGGTCCGGGCCACCATGGTCTCGGCCACAACTACGTCGCACAGTGGACCGACCCCATCTATCGCGGCGGCCACACCCCCTTACACACCTAGTGCGACGGGCCCTCCGTTTTCATGCAGTATGCCTAGTTCAGGTACAACTCCTGCACTCGCTACCTCCACTTTACAGACTTTGGGTTTGGGGGCAGGGAGCTCTAACGCTCCTCTGCAAGGTCAACTTGGGGGCATTTATGTCCCTTTCAACACTTTTCCTTACACTGGAGGTCATATCCCTCCTTCGTCCCCTTCGCTTGGTGGTCCACATCAGCAGTCCGCCATGCAGCCTACACACACAAGTCATTTTGGAGCCAGGAGTCAAGGAACACCTGAGCAAACTCAGCCAGTAGGTTCGTCACCATTTGTTTGGAACGGGACATTTGGTAATAACACTTTCGCATCCGCTGCTTTCCCATCTGGGGGCACACCCATTTTTGGACAGTCTATGCCAGCACACGGTACTATTCCTGTGTTGGGGGCACATATACCAGGACCTTGGAACTCAGGACAAGGATCCGTTCCTTCATCTGGAATGCCGATCTGGGGTAATTTTTTCCACAGTCAATGGAACCCTGGAATGACTTCTATGCCTCTCCCATCAGGACCGGCATGGGGTAATCCTTCGCAAAGTCCGTCAAACATGATGAACGCCCAACATCCTATGACCTTCATGGGGAATCAGCCAATGATGTCTCCGCAGATGCAAAACCATTACGCTGGTCAGGGCCATGGTTTCTACCAGAACCCGAGCCAGCAGCCAAACTTTTTCTGGCAACCTGGTTCCAGTCAAACTCTAGGACCCTTTTATCCCAGCTATCAGCAGCAACCTAAACTACCATTCTTGGCGACGTTACACTTGCCATATTTGACATGGTTTTTAAATGATCCTATTTGTCACGATCCGCATTGGCCTCCTATGCCGACAAAATTTCCTTCGGACATCCCAAAGTTCGAGGCCAAGCCTAACGAAGATCCAGGTGATCACGTGACTACTTTCCACCTGTGGTGTTCATCTAACTCACTAAAAGATGACTATGTCCAGTTGCGATTGTTTCAACGCAATCTTATTGGGAGTGCCGTGAAATGGTACATTGAGCTTGATCGTTCACGATACTCTTCTTTTGGAAAACTAGCAATGGCCTTCCTTAACCATTTCCAGTTACCTGTGAGATATGACGCCGGCACAGAGTTGCTAGCCAATTTCGAGCAGACGACAGCGGACCATATCTCGGACCATATCCGAGAGTGGCGACGCCGAAAGAGTCTTATCAAGGTACCCGTCCCACTAGCATTCCCGCTTGAGTGGTTCCTTAAGTCTTTAGTTCCGCAGTTGTCCAAAGACATCGCGACTTCAGGGGTTTTCACCGAGGAAGATGCCATCATGAGGGCTCAACAGTTTGAGCTTATCTATTCTCAGTCTGGTCTATTGTACACTATCCTGCCAGATGCACCACGATCGATTCTGGATAAAACTAGACAGAGAGCCGGAACACATGCCGATGGTATAGTTGGTTCGGCACAAACCAAGCCCGCTGAGAAATTGACAAAACAATTGCAGCAGTTAGCTATAAAACACTCAGCGGCCAGCCAGACTACTGCTTTGGCTTCTCCTCCTACTCAAACATCGGAAGTACACTCCGTACATACGACTAACCCAAAGGCCAACCAGCAGCCTGAAGGGAAGAAAAAACAACGCAAGAAGAGTAAGGGGGATAAAAAAACAAATGATAACGTTGGCGAGGGTACCATGGAAAAGAAGAAGGTGAGGTATCCGTGCAACTTATGTGCGGAAGACCACCCGACCCATCTATGCCCTCAACTTGCGGAGGCCCAGAAGTTTATCACACAGCAACAGCAAGCCGTGTTGACCAATCCCTTTCAACATGGGAAAAATTTAACTCAAGCCTCTGCAAGTGCTGAAGGGGGCAGTTCAGAAACCTGCCCTCCCCCAAACAATTCATCTTTCATGAACGTATATATGGTGAAAAGTGATGCTTTCATAAAAACTAGAGTGCACGATTATAGAAAACCAAGTGCCTCTGAGAAGGGAAAAGAGGCTGAGATCTCGTCTCTTCCCCTACAGATCGAGAAGACGTTAGGTGAAACAATGACACGCATTCCAAAAGGTGCATTCAAGCGTGCTTCTCACAATCCAAACGCAAGGGTCGCCCAGAACTACTCTGTGGTGGAAGATTTATCACAAACCCCTTGTGCTATGTCCGCTTTGGAGGTCCTCCAAAGTTGCCCTGCTCAGAGAAAAGCCTTGTTAACTACTTTAGGCTCTACCAAGAATTGTAACTCAGGTACCATCATGTTAGATACGACTGACTTGAAACCTCGTTTGCGTTACCACGTCACGTTTCAGATAGTAGTGGCTCACCCCACGAAAAATTTTACACGGAATATTTTCTGCATGGTGGTAGACGAGGGCGCTTCGACTTGCGTTATGTCGTTAGCATGCTGGAAAGCCATTGGCCAACCTGATTTGTCTCCGTCACCTACTCTCCTCACTGCGTTCGATGGTCACTCTTTCCGACTGCATGGCATCATTCCTTATTTCCCTGTCCAGTTAGGGGGGAAGACCATGTGCGTCGAAGTAGAAGTAGTTGATGCCCCCATCGACTACAATCTATTGTTAGGTCGTAGTTGGACTTATGAAATGCAAGCGGTGGTCACTATAGTTTTCCGAGTCTTATTGTTTCCACATGAAGGCCAGATAGTGACCATTGATCAGTTGTCCTTCTCTCGACCTGACCCAGCCTTGGGGGCATCGACGGTTCCCATGGTAGATAATCCTCAAGCCAGTGTCGTCAACGTAGGAGTTGGTTTGTGCCCATCTTTGATGGGTAATTTCGATTACCCACCTCCTCATGGCGATGTCAAGTTTATATCAAACCACCACAAGGCTGATATTTTCCATGTTTCATCATTTCGCACGACTTACTTTCAGGATCCGTGGACTCTTCCTTCCCCATCAGACACGATGGATGCGACTGGGCACGCTGGCATGTCCACGCCCTTGTCAGCCGCTGAAGTAGTGTACTCTTTGGTCCAGCGAGCTTCAGCTACTCCTGATCCGATTCTGGCACAATAGTTGGATCCACTCCTTGAGCCTATCTAGGCTCAGGATTCTTTTGCCAACACCGATTTGTTAGATTTAGTCTTGCCTTTTGATGAAGCAATAATCGAAGCAATGACTGGTCCGGACAAACCATGGGAAGATCTACATCATAGATCATACTTCCTCCCAGAGTTACACCGAATTGAGGCAGTATAATTCACTATCACCATGACGGGAGATCAGCCTTGTCCCATTAACCTCTTGGCTACACAGGATATTTATGCTGAGGGAAATATGGTGACTATCGCTGCCATGATACCCATCAATATCTCCCGAAACCCTGGCATCGTGGAGAATGTCTTCGTCAGAGCGGATTTCTCCCTCGAAGAGATTCATATTTACACGGATCTTTTTAAAGAATTCCACGATGTTTTTGCTTGGTCTTACGAGGAAATTCCAGGCATCGATCTGAAAATAGTTGAACATGAGATCACTACGTATCCATATGCTAAGCCTGTTTGACAATAACTTCGTCCAGTTAATCCTAGGAAAGTAGCAGCTATCAAGGCTGAGGTTGAGAAATTTCTTAAGGCAGGGTTCATATACCCTATTCACTTGACACAATGGGTGTCAAATCCCGTGCCAGTCAATAAAAAACAAGGCACGATTCGTGTCTGTACCGATTTTCGTGATTTGAACAAGGCATGTCCGAAAGATAATTATCCAACCCCATTCATCGACCAGATCATTGATGAGTGCACTGGTTGTGAAGCCTTTTCGTTCATGGATGGTTTCTTGGGCTATAACCAAATCCAAATCAAACCTAAGGACCAACACAAAACGGCATTCATTTGTCTGTGGGGTACATTCGCCTATCGCAAAATTCCTTTTGGTCTCAAGAACGTTGGATCCACTTTCTAGAGGGCCATGTCTTTTGTGTTTCATGACCTCAAACATATAGTCGAGGCATATCTAGATGATTTATCATCATGCTCTAGCAAGCGAAAAGATCATCCTACACACCTCAGACTCATCTTCGAACACTGCCGCTACTTCTGGATTCGCTTGAATCCCAACAAGTGCAGCTTTTGCATCACGTCAGTATGTTTGTTAGGTTTCATCGTTTCAAAAATGGGGATCATGGTCGATCCTCTTAAGGTGGAGGCAATAGTCTAGTTTCCCCCCCCACGCACAATCGTACAACTTCAGAGTCTTCAAGGCAAGGCGAACTTCTTACGATGCTTCATCGCCAACTATGTCGAAATCACCAAGGGATTCATGCATTTACTGAATAAAGACGTTCCTTTTCTCTGGGACGAAGCAGTGCAGTGCTCTTTCGAAGCATTGAAACACACCCTTACAACCGCACCTCTGCTACGGCCACCGAATTATAACAAGGATTTCCTATTATATCTGGTTGCCGCAGAGTCAACCATAGGCATGGTTTTAGTTCAGGAAGATGATTCGTTTTCTGAATACGTGATTTATTACCTGAGATGAGGCCTCGTAGGACCGAAACTTCATTATACTCATCTCGAAAAACTTGCGTTGGCAGCAGTTCATGCTGTTCAACGGTTCCGTCACTATGTTCTGTTTTGCAAGACCACTGGCGTAGCTGTCGTGAATCCATTTCAGTATATGCTGACACAATGAGTTATCGACGGAAAAATCAGTAGATGGATGGTCATCCTTCAAGAATTTGACTTAGACTTCATTTCAGCCAAGTCCAAAAAGTCATTGGTCTTCGCAGAACTTATCTCAGAGCTTCCGGTTGAGTCAAGTGACGTTGTCCCTGAGGAATCGCCTATCCGGGGGGATATATTTTTTATTGAATCATCAGACCCCTGTTATGGAGATATACTTATCTATCTCCAGACTTTGAAGTGTCCTACCTCTTCTTCTTGTGATGAGCGTCGGCGGATATGCCATCAGGCCAAGAACTATCTTATACTCAATGATACTTTGTATCGGAGAGGGGTAGATTGCATCTTGCGCCGATGTCTCACTCATGAGGAGGTCGTCATAGTTCTCAACGATTGTCATACAGGAGCTTGTGGCGGTCACTTGTCCGGGTTGGCAACAGCCCAAAAGATCTTACGAGCAGGTTACTTTTGGCCCACACTTATCAAATATTGTATGGAGTCAGTCAAGAAGTGCCATCCGTGCCAAGTCTTCTCACGAAAGATGAGGGCACATCCCTCTCCTATGTTTCCTTTTATCACCATCAGTCCCTTCACTAAGTAGGGGATTGATTACACTACTTGAAACCCCCCGTAAACCAGGGGGCATCGCTATATCATTGTGGTTGTCGACTACTTCACTAAGTGGGTCGAAGCTATGCCGACGTTCAAAGATGATGGAGAGACTGCATCTCTCTTCTTATTTAACTAGATCATAGCAAAGTTTGGCGTCCCGAGAGAGATTGTCACTGACCACGGCAGTCACTTTCAGAACCAAATGATGTCTGATTTAATGTCAAAGCTTGGGTTATGGCAAGAACATTCATCACCTTACTACCCCCAAGCCAATGGGCAAGTGGAAGCTGTGAACAAAACTCTTAATACAATGCTACAGTGAACCATCAACTCAGCCAAATCTAACTGGCATTTGATGTTATACTCGGCATTATGGACTTACTGAACATCAATTAAGACTGCAACTAGTTTCTCACATTTCCAACTCGTTTACGGGCTGGAGGAAGTCTTGCCCATCGAATGTCAAATTCCATCTCTGAAATTGGTAGTACAGTTATTGCCAGACACTTCTCCGCTTGAAGAACGGTTAGTACACCTAGAGCAGCTTGATGAACAGCATCGTGATGCAGCACTGGCCAATGAGGCTCATAAACATAAGGTTAAGTGTCAATATGATAGGTCCGTTCATCCTCAGGTTTTCTCTGAGGGTGACCTTGTCTTGGTTTATGACCAAGATAAGGACCCCCTGGGGGCAGGAAAGTTTAAACCCATGTGGTTCGGACCCTTCATTGTTAAGGAAGTTTTAAAGAAGGGAGCTTATCGGTTGGTCAATTTTGAAGGGAATGCTTTGGTGGAGCCTAGGAATGGGCTCTACCTCAAGAAGTATTACTCATAGGGTCACTGTGGGTAGCTTTTTGTAACACATGTATAGTCTTTGTGCTATTACTTTCTTTCATTAATTTTGAAAAATGTGTCATGGACATGTCATTAATGTTATATTTCATCACTATGGCAGATGTCAAGTGAGTCCGAGGTGTTCATTGGGTATGCGGACGGTGCTAGTTGACACACGCGAAGGCTTGCCTCCGCAGCTTGGGTAATCTTTACACCACAGGGTCAGTTGTTATCTTCCGAAGGGATATGCTTAGGTGACACCACAAACAATGTTGTTGAGTATAGCGCAGTTATTGAGTTGCTTCATGACGCTTTGTCATTAGGTATCTCTCGTCTCTGGGTCTATCTAGATGCTCAACTGGTTGTGTCGCAGCTAAACAGAATATACCATGTGCATGACCCAACTTTACACTGACGATTCCTTAGGGTACGTCTCTTGGAACGCAACTTTGATTATATTACATATTTTCATGTTCCTAGGAGTCTAAATCAAATCACAGATACTCTAGCTAATCACATTTTAGATTGGCATCTTGCTCACACATAAAAAGATCATGATCATACACATGTAAATACATTTTTTGCACACATAATCCATAAAGACATAGAAAAGAAATAAAAAACCATATATAAATATCTGAAAATCCTCAGAGTACATAGATGGGCGCAAGTGCCTCAAAAAATGGGAACCATAACGAGTCACTGGGCTTACGCCCTTAAAAAATATATACATATTAGTGCTCTTGGCACATAAAGTCTCAAGTCGGTTCAGGGCCTATGGGCCCTGTTATAATCATGTACAGCTCGACCCAAACGCCTAAACAGTCGGACCCGTGTCTGAGGTAACCCCATCATATGAGTATGCATGGAGGGCGGCAAGCCCTCTATCTCTATCATGGGAACTGTGCGAGTGAGCTCAGTGAAGTTCCACTCAATCTGCCTAAGAGCCCTCTCAGCCTCTCCTGCTGGGAGGTTCCCTGCTACTGCTGCTCCCCTGGCGGCGGCAGCTGCGGCCTCTAGCCATGGGCGGCACCTGTTCCGTGCAAAATCAGCAGGTCACACGGGTCCCACATCTGCACGCAACACAATGTTCACCCATCAAAAACTATGTTATCCAAAAACATGGTATATATATCAAAAAGACATAAAAATTACATATGCAAACAAAAAAAACTGTACAGGCGGAGACTTACCCATCTCCCCTCGCTCCTCACCAGGAGGCACTGGTATCGTTGGATCTCTGGAAAAGTCGATCCCCGCGTATGGATAGTCCTCGATAGAGGGGATCTGCCGTGACAACCAAGCAAAAAATTCATCGTTGAAGGCCTCTACGGTCCTTCCACCACCCTATCGCGGTAGTAATGCTTCCCATCTACATACTGTCGGGAAAGTCATCAGATGTCCTCGTACTGTCAGCCGAGGACTGAAACATGGAACTCTCTCAAAAAATAATGAACACAGGATAGTCCTGAACCTGAAGTTCCTATGTGTCCGTTGTCGGCAATCAGTCAATTGCCTCTTCATGCTCTCTAACAGTGTGATACTCTAATCGAAAATTTGTGCATTCATGCACTGAATTGCACAGTTCATCTGTGCACGCGAAGCCTGATGCACGGCTGCAGAGCCGGTAATCCGCCCAATGAGCGATAAAATAGTCTGCAGGGTGAGGTTGGTGATCCTACCAACGGGCACCGAAGAAGGTCTCGGATCGGTCCCAGCCTCACAATACTCTGCTATCAAATCCGAGACTTTTCTCGGCCCCGCAGGAAAAGTCTGAAAGTTGACTAGTTCCTCTCTCCTCGAGAGGCCAGTCAAAAAGTAAATATCCTCAGTGGTGGGCACCAAGTATTTCCCCTCTATCATGAAGGCCTCTGCATCAGGGTGCCAATAGTCAACCAGGGCATTCAGCAGCCTTGGTTGAGCCCGCATAAATGGACACAGAAAGAATTTCACTAAGCCACACTGCGTCAGCACGGCCATCACATTCGGATCTGCAGCCACTGCCTCATTGGCAGCCTCGTGCTCCCTCTCTCTCTAATGAACATACATCCTGCCAAACACACAGAGAAAAAATGGGGAGTTTAGATCTTGCACAAGTCAATTTTCCATTGTGTGGGGGTAACCTGCGGGCTGTCGAGGCGACAGTCGTGGGTACCCGCAGGCTGTCTCTGGATAGCCCGCGTTTTACTAGGGCCGACCTCTTAGAGGTCGACGGCCACCCCCCAAACATGCTCAAATTTCATAAATGAAGTATTGAAATGCAAGATGAAGGAGTTTGTACTTACTTGGCCCAAGCAGAAGTCTGTTTCGTCCACTGTAGCTCCCGGAATCACGATCTTTGGCAAAGGGGTTATTTTGGCTCTAGAGTCAATCTCCAAATTAGCAATGGTGATAATGAGTTGCCAGCTTCTATTTATAGACTTTTTGGCCTCTTTTTGCCACTCTTTTGGCCCCTTTTATCAGTTTCTTTATACCAAAAACCATTTTGAGTGGTTCCGGAGTTATATGGAAGGGATTTGATCAGGTATTGGGACATTTTTCATTGAGTTTCAGAAAATAAAATAAAAAAATATACATAAGGACGGTCCTTAAAATTTATTTTTTTTTTTTTTATCAAAAATCAACCTGAGCATATAGGGTAGGATTTCATCCCCACTGTTGCATCTCATTGCCTTTTGTTCTTATGATATAGGATCGATCCCATTCGGTTGTGACACGGAACCGTCATATCTGCTCTAGAAGTGTCGCAACTTGGTGGTAGAGCTTACCAAAACATGGATGCCCTAGATAGTTCCTGGTTGCATTATGGTGTCCATGCCATTTCTGACAACATAGTAGGCTCGGGAGTCTGTATAATATTTCCTGAATATGAGTTTGAGCCGCATTTGCATGGGTCTTTTTCACTCTTTGTCTTACCCTCCGGACTCCCAAAACATAACGGGTCTCCTTTTAAGCCCTTTTCAGACCCTTTAAACATGAAAAGATTGTCAAGCGATCTTGTGACCCTTCACGCTCGTTAAACTAAAAATTGAAGTCACGTCTGTCCGGTGGTAGTTTACCCCTTTTTCGGTCCAGACGGTCAACTGTACGAACAAAAGAATACTCTATCGAATTATGATTCTTTAGAAGAGTATCCTCAAGTATAATTTTATTCCTTTTTCGGGCCTGAGGGACTAAATTTATGAAAAAGAAACCCCCCCGGAGTCCATAGTTAAGCTCTTTTCAGACTCCCTAAAAGTGAAAAGATTGTCAAGTGACTTTATTCTTTCACACTCATTAAAACGGTCCAGAAGAATATTCCTGATGGAGTCCATAGTTAATCTTTTTTCAGACTCCTTAAAAGTGAAAAAATCGTCGAGTGATCTTGCCCTTTTCACACTCGTTAAAATGGTTTTGAATTGACGTCTAATCGGTGCTAGTTTACCCCTTTTTCGAACCGACTAGACTATTGATGAAAAAGGTACCCCAATGGAGTTTCCTTTTATGCTTTTTCAGACTCTCTAAACATGAAAAATCACTGAGCTTCCCTTCTTTGGGCTCGTTAAACTTACATCGAAGGACGTTACCATTGTGTGTTCTATCAACCGCATTTGCATCCTTTACCCATCATCCTAGTAACAGTTTGCTTTTGCATCTTAACACCTTTGGCCACTGGAGGATTTTTCCCAAGTATCATGTCCTTAGAACATCAGTCTTGTCCTTGTTCCTTGAACTTGTATGTTTTATGTACTCATTCCTCCCTTGTAACGTAATATTCTTTTATTCTTTTGTCCAAATCAACAAAAAAGAACAAAAAAATCAAATATACCCCAAAAAGAGGATGGGAAAAGTATTTTCTTTATTGGCAGCATCATGAGTCGCCCTTGGATAAAGCACATCTATCTGTTTGATTCATCAGACTTTGGGATGTAGTACAACCTTAGGAAGCTTTGCTAGCTATATTGAGTTGTGTCCTCCACAGTTTGGTTACTCTTCCAAGCATATGGAGAGTTTGCGTTGCCTCCTGCTTCATAGAATTATGATTAAAAAATATGTTGCTTGAGTCTTATCACTTGTTGTGCTATTGTCCAAGGGAATTTTGTTACTTAGCCTGAGTTGGCCACTCTGCAATACGGCTATTTATCCGCATACCCAGCCATCCTGAACGTCCAATCAAGTCTTTTTTCGAAATCACTGAAGCCTTCGGTCCGATCATCAAGATTATCAAGTCCGCAACCGACGAGTCGTCGAAGACCTCTAGGTAGTGTAGTCGTACACTCATATTACACTCCTACCCGAGTTTATAATATTTTGAAGTTGTTGCTCGAGATCTGAAGTACATCCATCAGGTCGAATCAGCTTCTGAGAGATGGATACTTTCTATGTATATCTTTCTGATTTCGAGATGTAGCTCCGCTGTGTATTGTTCGCGGCTACTCTTTATAGTTATTTAACATGGATCTACAGTGTATTTGATTGGTAGCCATGGTTCTGATTTATTCCGAGCATGGGTATGCCCACCTCAGTGAGACATTTGATATTTCTTGCAAATGGCACCTCATGATTCTTGATTCCTGGGCTTACTCATTCAGCATATCAGTACAGATTGGTAAAGAATTGGTAATGTATTTCGGCCATAATATGCTCTTCTGACCTCACACATTAGGGGGCATCTGTTATAACCCTAAATTGCACCATCCATGCTTACCTGGCATCAGGCCAACTCATTGCCCTTCATTGCCAAAACCATGCTGAACAGACTCTTCGAAAACCTCCTAAATTAAGTAACCCGCGCCCTAACCTATCACTGGGCGCGTTGGAACGTTGGTTGGCCCACTACAGCCCGCGTTTACCTAACAAAGCAAAAAATCAGGAAAGTTTCCGACGGAACGAAAATCTTTGGGTCACTTAACTGGAACTCCCAGCCATGCATGGCCGAGAGTTCGTCTAAAACCCTAGCTCCTTCTAGCCTATAAAAGAAGGGGTAGGGGTACTATTCAAGGGAGGAAAATCATATCAAAGAAACTCTACCCAATTGTCGAATCTGTTTTGTCCCAACCCTTTATCCTTTCCTCAAGCTCAAGGAGAATTCAAGCAAAGCAATTGGAGGACAAAGAAGAGGAGGATCCCAAGATCAAGATCGAGGAACGGTGGTCGGTCTCTATAATAATTGTAAGTTGATTCATCTTGAGATTAATAAAAAGATACTTTCCCCCGTCCCAAATACATGAGTTTTATATGTTTTATTTGATTTGTGTTTAATCTCTAACCCTCTAGTAGAACAATAGCATGCATGCGTAGTTTTTTCTTGATTGCAGGATCACTTTTTGGAAGGAGCAGCAGCAGAAGCAAGGGGATAAAGCGCAATGGAGGATCTACATCAACCGATGATAAAAAGGTTAGTTGGTTCTTCCCATGTTTTCATGTAAAAAGGGGTTTTAGGTTTGGGGCAGAAGGTTAAAAGTAACTTCTGAAGGGTCATGATCTACATGCAAGTTTAAGCCCTAGCTTGTTAGTCCGTAGGGTAGAATTTCCCCACAACAATTCTCCCCCCCAACACTGGCTTATTAACTAGGTACTTAAGAGCTGAATGATCTATGAACATCTTAAAATGTTTTCCAGGTAGGTAATTCCTAAAATTTTGGAGTGCATACACCATTGTCAGGCCTTCTCGCTCCTTAGTGTTGTAGTTATGCTCGAAGTCTAACAATTTTCTGCTTCCAAATGCTATGGGGTGATCCAAATCCCCTACTCCTGGTTGGGCCAGAATAGATCCCAGGGCTATGGTTGATGCATCTACTTGCACATGAAATGTCTTCTCCCAATCTAGAAAAGACTAGGATGGGTGATGTGACCATATTCTCCTTCAGGGTGTCTAATCCTTGATGACAACTATCATTCCACTGGAATTTAGTATCTTTCTTAAGTATTTTCTCCATCGGCGCAGTGATTTGTGCATACCCCTTGACAAATTTTATATAATATCATGAATTTCCTAATGATTCCCTCAATTGGCACACTCATTTCGGTGGTGGTAAGTTCACAATTACTGCAATCTTTGCAGGATCCATGATCAACCCTTGTCTACATACTATGTGACCCAATAGAATTCCAAAGGGTGTCCCAAATATACATTTCTTAATGTTCAAGGATATTTGGCATTGTTTGCATCTTTGTAACATCAGCCTCAACACCTCTACATGATCCTTCAACAGGATGTAGACTATCCAATCATCCAAATATACCTCCAGAAACGGATGGATGAACACTTTGAAGG
>ML839630.1:18524-42807 GCA_009831015.1 Picea engelmannii | reverse complement strand
GGGAAAGGTATATGAAACATTTTGTTACTGACCTGAATGACCCAAATGAATCAATAATGTTTAACAACTCAATTTTGGGTAATTATTCATCTCAAAAAAAAAATGGGAATTTCACAGTTGAAACATCATCTCTTGTGGAATCTAACACACAATTTGAAATCCTTCATTGCACCCATATTATTGAGCCCAACTGTATCAAACTAACAGTTCCCCTTATGTACAACCTAACATAGCTTCTAGGGACATATTATAAATGTTGGTTAACTCTACTAACCCCACCAAAACAAAAAAAAATATGAAAACTTAAAATCAAATGTTGCAACAAATAAAGGGGATCCTAACTTGTGGACACTATTTTTTTACGAATCCAAATATTTAGAAGGTGCAGGTGTTGGTTGCATATTGAAAGATACGACAGGAAGAAAAATATTAATCGCATGCATAATAGAATTTCCATACACCATTAAGACTGTTGAATATGAGGCCTTGTTGCAGGGGTTAAGAAAGGCAGTATATTTGAAAGCTGGGAAAACTAAGGTATTTGGTGATTCTAAAATTATCATAAAACAGGTAAGAAACACCATTCATTGTCTTTCAATTCATTTGAAACACTATCAACTTGAGGTTTTGGAACTGATCAAATATTTTGTTGCATTTAATATTAGTTCAGTACCTCGTTCACTAAATTGTGAAACTATTTTTTTGGCCAATGTGGCGTCTAGGTTAATACCCTCGGATGGATTGATGCTTGACACGTTTTCTATTGAACTTTTATACATGCCTTCAATTCCTGACAATATCTCTAATTGGAGAGTCTTTGATGATGACCAGCATCTAATAAATTTATTACACCTCAAAGGTACTTTCAAAGACTCTCTCATTGATGAAGGCAAACACGACCAGCTGGTGAATTCAGATACTACCGACCCAGCTGAATCAAACAACACATCAGGTTCAACCAACAGTATCCCAAGGAACATACTGAGATTGGAGAAACTCTATGATCTCCAAGATAAATTCAATAAATTCATCAATTGTGAAACCAACAGTTCATCTATGCAGTTTGAATTGGTGAACTTGGGAACAAATACCATGCTTCAAAACATTAATCTCGAAAAAAATTGTTCTCCCGAAGAAAAACAAGATTACGTCAAATTATTTCGGGAATACAAAGACATTTTTTCCTGGACCTACGAGGATCTCAAGACATATGACACCAAAATCATACAACACAAAATTATTGTGAAGCCTATGACGAAACCATTTCAACAAAATATGAGGAAGATGCACCCCATCCTTGAGCCTCAAGTCAAAGAAGAATTGAATACGTTGTTGGATGCCAAGATCATATTCTCAGTTATACACACGCAGTGGATATCCAACTTAGTGCGAGTAAGGAAAAAGAATGGGAACATAAGGATTTGTATTGATTTCAAGAATCTAAACAGAGCCTCAAAGAAAGATAATTACCCAATACTCACGATGGAACAAATATTGCAATGTGTATCCGACTATGAGATGTTCTCCTTTTTAGATTGTTTTTCGGGTTACAACCAAGTCTTGGTGGCCCATGATGATCAACTAAAAATAGCTTTCTGGACCAAGTGGGGAACATATGATTACAAGAAGATGCCATTTGGTCTCATCAATGTCGGAGAAACATTCTAAAGGGCCATGGACATTTCCTTCAAGGGTCTACTTGGAGAATGTGTTGTGGTGTATCTTGATGATGTTACTATCTTTTCAAGGGACAAAAAATACCATATAACTCATTTGAAGAAAGTATTTAATAGGTGCAGAAGATATGGCATCTCTCTCAACCCTAAGAAATATGTTTTTGTTGTCGATGAAGGAAAATTACTAGGCTTCATTGTTTCCAAGCATGGTATGAAAATCGAACCTAAAAGAACTGAAGCAATTATAAATATCCCTCCCCCTCACAACAAGAAAGACATGCAGTCATTCCTGGGAAAGATAAACTTTGTAAGACTATTCGTCCTCGGTTTTTCCAAAACAGTGAAACCCATGCAAGACATGATAAAAAAGAATGTCGAATTCAAATGGGGATCTAAAGAAAAAAAATATTATGATAAGATAAAAACAAACATAGCTCAAGCTCCTCCATTTTTAATCCTAGATTTTAGTTGAGAGTTCATCCTCTACACCTTCGAGTCAGATATTGTATTTGCGGTTGTTTTAACGCAAAAGAACTAGGAAGGAGATGAATTCCCTATAGATTTTATGAGTTATGGCTCACAAGGGGCAAAGTTGAACTACCCAGAAGTGGATAAACAAGACTATGTTGTATTTAAAGCTGTCAAACATTTCAGGTCGTTCTTGCTCAATTCCAAGACCAAAGCTATTGTTCCTTACCCTGTTGTTGGGAATATATTCTTTTTAGAAACACTTATAAAAAAAGAGAGCTAATTGGATTACAACTCTACAGGAATATGACCTAGAGTGCTTGCGAAAATCGCCAAAGGCCAGGGGCTATGCAAATTGGCTACAGAATCGATTAGCTATGGATCACATGAATATTCTTTGTATTAGGATCAAGAAGTGTATTCAAGAGAGACAAGTTACATTCTTGTTAACTCAGACCAATGGTTTTATGAAATGAAATATTACTTAACTCATGGGTCGGGCCTAGATTATCTCGATCCCAAGAAGAAAAGTGCCCTCGGACTCAAGTCTGCTCAATATCATATCATCCAAGGAATTCTATGTAGAAAATATTATGATGGTGTTTTTATGAGATGCCTCGAGAAGAAGGATGTGGAAAGGGTCTTATCCAAACTCCATGATGGACCAACTAGTGGACATTACGGTGGAGACACCACTTCTCACAAAATCCTCAGAGATGGATACTACTGGCCCACTTTGTTTAAGGACTCTAAATCATATGCAAGGAAATTCCAGCAGTGCCAAATGTCAGTCGAGAGAGAAAAAAATGTTGCCTTCCCCCTACAGACTACGGTCATCGAATGCCCCTTTCAATAGTGGGGGTTGTATGTGATCGTGGAAATTAATCACGACTCTTCCCAACTACACAAATACATCTTGATAGCTACCGACTATTTCACCAGATGGAGAGAAATTCCCTTGAAGACTATCAACAAAAATCAGGCGACTTCGTTCCTTGAATCCCATATCATCACCAGGTTTGGAATTCCTGACTCATTTGTCTTTGATAATGCCAAGTATTTTTCTCCTCTTAAATTGACTGAATTATCTCTGGAACACAATATTAAGGCTAAGTATTCAAAGAATTACTACCCACGAGGGAACAGTTTGGAAAATTCGACTAATAAGAACCTTGCTAAAATTCCCAAGAAAATTGTCAACGATCATCAAAGAAATTGGCACTTCGCTCTTCAAAACGCCCTGTGGGCTGATAGAGTGACTCCCAAGTCATCCATTGGTAACTCCTCTTTCTTCCTGGTCTATGGACAAGAATCCATTGTGCCTACCCATACTTTCCTACCCTCCTTGCAACTAGCCCAATCTTCCCAAGACGAGGCTTGCCTAGTAATGAAGGAGAGATTAAACATGTTGTTAAAAGTTGAAGAAGAAAGGGAAAACTCTAAGATGAAACTAACACACCATCAAGAAATAATCACAAAATGGTTTGAAAAATCAGTTGTGGGTAACAAATATTTTCAAGAGGGAGACCTTATTCTGAAATGGGACAAAGATAATGAACTTAAGGGAAAACACACCAAATTCCAGAAATTGTGGTTAGGACCCTATTTAATTCACCAGAAAATAGGTCCTGAAACTTTCAAACTTAAAACATTACAGGGAGATGAGGAGGAGCTTCATGTCAATGGCCAAATCCTAAAAAAGTACTTCTCCTAATCATCGATGGTGATGTAGCCTTCTACATAGTAGTGTTTTCTTTGTTTCCTTCTTTTCGTTTTCTTTTGTTTTTCAATCCAATCGCCCCTCCATTCTCTCCCATATATATTTTTTTTCCATGCATTTGCTTAAATTTTTCTTTTCTTTTTACACCTTTTATTTTAGAATAGCTTACTATTTGCTACTCCGGACCAACCTTTTCTTTCACAATAGGGACCCAATATTGTTGGACTTATGTAAGTGCCTTGTTTTATGAGTGCCTTTCCATATTGAAGTGGTCGAGATGTCCTGAGATCAATGTTTATCTTCATGAATGATGATAGTACTAAAAAGAGGAACTTGTTCATCTCTGCCAAAAGAAAATTTATGACCTGTGAATTCAGTACCTTTTAATGGCTTCCATCAGTTATCCTCACTTATGTGACCACTCTCATGACATGCCTTTGTTCCGCTGAATCTTTTCTAAATTTAATAAATTCAATGTCTTCTACATAACTCCAGTGACTCTTCCCTTGATATTCCTAATTCTAAAACGCATCGGTGATCCATGTTTATGGACCCACGAGAATACACTGTCGATTGAGACCAGTAAATCAAAGTAACTCTCGTACCACCCTGCTTCCTACTTACCTTCACCTATGTTGCAAAATCAATACATAAATCTTATATCTAAAATGTGAATGTAGAAAAGCATAATCATAAGAAAGTTGAAAACGTTGCTAAAAGTGTGGGAAGTACAAGTAAACTCGTTGGGGATATGGACGCTCGCTAGCAGTGGGACAATGCTTGTATGATACCAAGGCATCTTCGTCGAGGCTATGGACGCTCGTTGGTAGGGAAGCAATGTCGAGAAAGAGAGATGAGGAAAACACTTTGGTCTATAACAGTTGATAAGCATTCCTCTGTGGTGTTACTCTCAATGTTTCATTGTTGATGTATGAAGTAAATACCCATTAACACTCACTCGACCTATGTGGAATATCACTGATAATAGGCTTTCTTTATATCGTGCCCTTAGGCTAGTATATGTGGGGTCCTCAATATGTATATTGAATGAACTATTAAAAGGTAAAAAATTTCTTTAATCTGGTTGAAGTAACTCTCTTTTGAACTCAGAGATAACTCATTCTTCCAAGTAAGTCTCCATTTGTTGTGGCTCACCTCCCACAACGACCCATTTTTTTTATGGGCCCCTATTTATTTTCTTAAATTTTTCCTACAATGCATACTTTCATGCTTCACCGAGGAGATATGAGCTCGAAGAATCTTTTGTTTTCATTCACTTATACAGTTTATGCATTCATTGTGAATAACAACCCTTTAGATGCAGTCATAAACGGTCCCCCTGATACTGCACTCTTAAACCTCCCCTCCCCAATTTTATCGTTCTTCTCCCTCACAGTAAAGACCCGACCCTAGTTTTACTTAGTCGGCATGATTCATCTCACTATTGTACCCTTCTCCTAAGTCGTGGTTGATTTGGAACAAGCCTAACACCATCTTTTATTCTGACAGAAACCTTTTCGACGTTCTCATCGGAAAGGGGTCTGTCAAAATCATCTTTATTGGAATATTTCACTCCACACACCACCCATAATTCCAACCCTCACACCCTGATAGCTCTCATGCATCAACTCTACTCCTTATGTGGCATCCCATTGATGGATAGATTCAAACTTGGCGTGCACTCGACACCCCCGAGTCAGTATGACCTATCCTATCGGTACCTCCCCAAGTGGCATCTTAACATTGGACCCTTTTATTCCCCATTTATCAATATTAAATAAATTACCTTTTATTTCTTTTGAGACTCTTCACTACCTCAAGGTATCGAAGGAATATTCCTTCGATAACATCCTCGTCAGAGTCCAATTCATCCCTCATCCTCTCAAACTCTGAAACTCTAACTCCAAGAGCCTTTTCGAGCCCTCCCACTTGCGGGTTTGGCACATTCTTATAGGATAAAGGTATATTCTTTCGATACTACTTTCGTCAAAGTCCAAACATTTATTTATCCTGTGGAACTCCAAGGGATGAACTCCAATGGATTTTCTCCAAAGTCTTGCAAAGATTATGCTCGGCACACCGTTTTAAAAAAGGGAATATTCTTATGATGCCTTTTCTTCAGGGTTCATTTTGAACCTCACCCAAATGACCTCCGACGCCACGACTTCGACAGGTCCCACCTTCCCTGCAACATTGCATACTTGTTAGGTCGGCACGCTTTTCTAAAGAAAAGGGAATATTCTTTCGATACCCCTCCCATCGGAGCTAGACTTAATCTGCGATCCTTCCCTCTCTAAATGCATGACTCTGATAATGGTCCTTTTGAACTCCAACCTTTCACCACCTCCGATACATGAATCTGGGCAACCGCCACCCTTAATGAGCATTAATAACAAAGATGAAGGCCATATTTAGAAACGATTCTTGTGCACACCCTAGTTATGGCGCATTTACGAATGTTTAATGTGCATTAAGCGCTATAAACCCCCCTCTTTAGACATATCTTACACCATAAGTTTGCAAAACATTTGTTATGTCTTGATTTTTCACTGAGTGTTACTGCACAGTTACTATCATCGCTTAATCGCAAGTAGCCCATTTTGTCATTTAAATGTTTTTGTTGGTAAAGTTAACACATTATGTTTATTGAGTTGATACTCGTTTCTACGTTGTAATACAAGACCGACTAATAATCAATCATGACAAGCCAAAATCCCAAAAGACCAAAGGGCTCAGCTTGCTTCCAATCAACTGTTGGACCTGAATCATTGTCTCGACCAGTTGAAGTGTTGGTGATTGATACTAATCACCACACTAGTGAATATCACTGCCCTGGTTATGAAGAAATCTACTGGATCTTCAATTTTGCAGATTTCCCCACAGATGACGAGAAATTAGGAGTTTACCGAAATATCTTAAGAAGTCGCATCCATCTAATAGTCGTCCAACCACTGCTTTTCCCATACAACAAGGCAGTGAAATGGTGCCTCAAACAATTTTATATACCCACAATGACCATCGTGAGAAAACAAGGGAAGAGAGTAGCATCCCTAAGACCTTAAGACATCGACTCGAGATATCATCTTCCAACTCCCACATGCTCTCTCAATGAAACGTTCTTAAAATGGTTTTCCCAAGCAAGCAAAGGACCAACTAAGCAAATGAAACATTGGTGGGTCAATGAAGATGAGACCCTCAAACAAGGCCATAAATTAGTTCCCACTCGCATGCTCAAGATGACCTAAAAATTGTTGGTAAACATGCTTTGTCGACTATATGGAGAAGAAAAGAGCACACATTTTCAAACCAGTTGGTTGCCTTTGGCACACACTATCATCAAGATAGGGAAATTATTCAACTGGGCAGACATCCTGGCTTTCAACATATGTCTGCTCATGAAGAATCTCTCAGGTATGAAGAAACCATGTTTTTATATGTCATCCTACATGATTGATGCCATTTGCTCCTCTGAACAATTTGTTTACTTAGGGTGGAACTCAAACCAAAACCAACCTCCCATCCATGTATATTGCTCTAAGTTATGGAGCATTAATTATAGAAAACACTTTTAAGACATATGCAATCTCTTCCTAGCCCCTCTGCACTCTATTTTGTTTGGTTTCCCAAGACATAGAATTTCCTTCGAAGCCAGAAATGGGATGAAAAGGGTAGTTGACTAGTTTCTCTATAAATATTATTCATATATCATGGTGTATGGAACCACTGGAGCCCCACACCTTTTACCCTACTTTGTCCCAAATAGTTTTTTGATGAGGGATATTGCATACCAAACCATGGTGTCATGAGTCACTGCATTATTGCAAATTAGCAGCAAAAAACTTTAGCCAGTTTTCCCTATCCACTTCGGAAGTTATGTTATTTCCAATGGCCAATGTGCAAGGAAAAAAGTGGAGGTACTACAAGAGTTAATCCTATGCTTAGGATATCCCAAAGGCCATGATCCTCATGAACTTGCGATAATCCATGTCATGTATGTTGGTCTCACCCATTCCAACATCCACGTGGTCGATTTTGAAGAGGAAAAGTTTAAGGGGATCCTCTCTTATGATCAAATCCTACATTACTTACCCTATGATGTTTCCAAGTGGGAATTTGAACATGAACAAGAAGAGATCAAGAGGGAAACTCTAAACCAGTTCCAGAGATTGCTTCAGCAAGAGCAGGACACTCACATCACCAGAGAGCAGGAGAAAACCTGAAAGGAGGAAAAGATAGAACAAAAAAGACTCCAAGCTGAGTAGGATTATCAAAGAAGGAAAGTTGAAGAGGTGAAGAGTAAAAAATAACACGAGTGCGTGCCGCAACAGGATGCGCTCTTTTTGGGGTCAAATCCCCCTCCATATGGCCAAAAAATCTCCAAAAAAGGCCCAATTCTGGCCAAAACTATAACAAAAACCCACTCTGTTACAAAATATCAGACTAGGCCCCCTAGGCTGGGCACGCGCCCCCTTTGTAGCGGTCATATGGGCCATAAGGACTACACTTAAGCCCCCACGCGCTTGCAACTAACTCTGGCTCTTGGTTCGAGCCCCTGCTCGGCTGGGGCTGGTCCCCGTCGACCGGGGCTTAATTCGAGATCCTGCCAATTTTGAATTCAAAAACATATCACGCCAAATCTATAACAAGAACCACATGCAGGGAAGTTGGTAGCTTCGAGTTTGTTAATCCACGACACCCATATAGGTCGGAAGTTCGAAACTTTCGGACCCCAAAATTTTTGAACTAGTTGTCATTGGAAAAATTCAGGGTGCCACGTGGTACCCTCTTATTGGGCCACATGTCGCCCTATGATTGGTTCGTACCAGAATAGTCAACAACACAGTCAGCGTCCTATCAATCTTCCATGTCACTGTCATACAACCCAGTCACCTGCCACAAGTCACTGCCACATCAACCTGTTGTACTACCACGTGTCAATCCATACTTCCACATCCTCTGTCGTACAGTCCAGTCACCTACCACGTTTCACTACCACATCATCATATCGTACCACTAATGTCAGTGTTGACTTTGGCTGTTGACTATTTGCCTGTTTGGGAATTTGATCAGAACGCGATAACTTTCGCATACAATGTCTGTTTGAGGAAAAAAATATATGGTCGAAATCAGCACGACAAGACGTTCGCAATGGAGCTAGTTTCGTCCAATTCTGATAACTTTTGTTTTTGAGCATTTTTCTGGACCTGGGGATCCTCCTGGATCACCGACTCACCCACAAAACCCAATTCTTTGTCACGAATGCAATGGAGCAGTTATACCAAGAAGTATCCACCAAAGTTTGCAACGGAGAATAGTCTTGGAAAGATTACAATTAAGCAAACTCGAAAGCATATTGAGAGATCATTCCCTATGGAAAGAATATCAGGGTCAGCTACAGGGACAAGATAGCTCATGATTACAAATTTCACAATTTCTTCTAGATGTTGCCTTCTTCAGTTATTGTAATCTTATTTTTGGATTTGAAAGATGAAGAGTCTCTTTATGTAACATTGTCTTGATTTCATGATTGCAAAGATAATAACGTAAACAATCACTCCTCGTTATAAAAGGGAAAACTGTCTGTTAGAAAAGGCTTTTGGTTTCATAATGTAGCAAGACAATATTTTTACTACAAGTTAATTTGAACCTAAAGACATTTTTTGTTGGAGATTATGGTGTTGATATGTATGAATCTGATTATTCAATTTATGCATGACTATTACTGTAGCATGTGAATATTGGTTTTCGAATTATTTATGAATTAATGCTTTCATTATTCAGAGTTACAATGATTTTTAAAGCGACTACAATGGCAGTATGATGCAGTTAACTAATCAATTACTTGATTCCAACCATTCATGTTGTTGAACTTTCATGTTACATGTATGATTAATTTCTTCTATGCAGGTAATATAAATATTTCACTATATTCATCCTTGTTTTGCTCCTGATGAGGATAGGTTAGCTTAGAATTAAATAGAGACTACATTTTAGAATTGTAATCATTCATCTTAGCTTAGAATTAGTTAGTTAGATTTATTTTTTAATTCATCTGATTACCTTCAGTTCTTAGGTTCATATTTAGTTAGTACATTAGTTAGATTTGTAACCATGCCAAAATATGGTCGAAAATGCTATTCCAAACAGGAGTGGGTCTAATTGGGACCTGCCTTCAGGCATTTTCCCTCATCTGATTGAACGGGTCATTCCAGACCTTCAACATTATGAGCACTAGCAAACAAATAATATACCCTCACCACGCAAATCATTTATTTAATTGAGTCTTTAAATCAATGGCTCCAAGTTGATGAAATTTTTTATAAGAGTTTTGTTGGCATTTTCAACAAGGCTCTAAATGATATGTATGAACATAAGTGAAAAAAGGAGAATTTGCCTTTGAATTCTGGGTTCAAACTGGTAAGAGCTAGATGGGATGCTTGAATTAGCATCTTGCAACAGTTGATTTCCACCTACAATATATTGGGAGAAAGACAAAGTAAGGTTTTCTTTAAGTCTATTGATGCAATAAAAGAATTGGATGGACCCTCAAGTGCTCATGAAAGACAATTTCCTTACTAATGAGGAGTAAAGATTGATTACTGCCAAGTCTTCGTTGGTTGAGGAATTTGATGGACTTACAATTTTTCGGAAAATTTGATGGACTTACAATTTTTCTGAAAAATAAATAAGAAGACGGTTGGGTGATCTTGTTGTTGAAAATGTTGGAATCGATTCATTAATTCAAGAACATTGTATAGAGTTGAGTGAAGTCCAAAGTGAAATATTTGCGTTGAGGGTTAAAGAGAAGGTTAATATGGGACCCATAAGAGATTACATCAATACTTTGGTCCACAAAGCAATAGAGCAAGTATCTGAAGTTTTATGATATTAGTTAAGAAGACAGTTAGGATTCAAAAATCTTGCTAATGATATTAGGAGATATAAAATGGATGGTTTCAAGAGAGGAAGAGCTCATAACCTAGATCTCATGCCTTTCCCAGTTTTGTAAGTTTTCTCATTGTGACTTTCCCTTCCATCTTTTCTTCCTTGTTGTTCCTTTCCATTAGGTTTTTCATGTATGACTTGCAACAAGATAGCTTGGGACTAATCAATTGCTTCTTTCTTCTCTTTTAGGCATTTCCTATATTATTTCAAGTCTATGGAAACCCCATCCCAACTCCTTTCAGAGAAAATGTAATCATTTCATTTAAGTATTTGTCATTGAAACTTTGTTGAGGTTGTCTCAATCCTCTTGTTTTTTATAGTCTTGAACTTGTCACATCCATGACTTATTATTTTAAAATAGCTCCACAAATAACTACTCAAGCAATCATTTAGCTTTTATGAATTATGTGTGGTTTCAAATCAATGGAATCTTGAGCAAATGGATCTTTTTAGGTTGTTTAATTATTAATGCAGTAGTTCTTTAAAATTCTTTGATGACCTATCCATATTTTATTTTTCCTTCATCTTGCTAAGTCATGGTTGATTTTGTGCTTACATTATACAAAGAAAGGCATAATCTTTGTTGTGGGTGGCGCTATTATTTATCATATCTTGCAATATTTACTTTCTTTCTTTTAATATTTGAGATTGTATGGTCCTTTTTAGGTAATATTTTACTTAAAAAAATATTTATGTTGAAGAGTATGTTGGGGTTTGTTGTTTAGCACTCACCCATTTTTGAGATAACAAAGAAAATCTAAAACTTAGAAAAAGGAGTGCCAACTCCCTAAAAATGAGGGAGTGAGTTATGGAATTCTCCTATGACCTCTTCAACATTTATCCCTTTTCCTCTAACAAGGAAAAGCGATTAACAAGATTGAGAATTTTAATGATTAATTCCCACCTAATATGCAAATTGTGTTTTCTCCAAACCCCTTTGACTCCTTATCTAGGCGAGAATGCGAGGAGATAGATTTTCTTTGTGAATGTGCTCAATGAATATTGGAATGCTCTAGAGCATATTGACCCTTGTCATGAATCCATGGTTTGAAGAGTAAGATAAGTTGTTTATGGGATCAATGTTTTGTGTTTGGAAGAAGTTAAAGTTATTATGTTTTTTCTTAATTTGTCCCTTCAAGTAATTTGGCCAAATTTTGTTCTTTCTTCAATAACCACGATGAAATTGCAGGGGGAGCTACAACTCTTGTGTCACTAAAATGGGTGGAGACCATTATCCAACATAAGGTAGACCATACCAACCAAGTTATATGGATCATGTTTGATTTCATAGGCCATGTGTTATACATGGCTAATATATGTGCACCAAATGATGTTGGTGAGAGTCCCTTTGGGATTGGCTTTACCAAATAACTCATGGAAGATTTTTTATTGTTGTACATGATTTTAACAATGTGGAAACTAATGAGGACATAGAATGTATTTTCCATGCTTGAATTCCCCCAAGGGAATAACTGGATTGAAACATACTCTAAGTCAAACTCGACTTATGTGACCCTAACAAGTTTCATTGAAAAGACTTATCAAAGCTTTGCTTCACACGGTCTAACTTCTAGAAAGGAAACTAGTAGTTCCTTAAAATATTGGATAGAACAATGTTATCGGAGCATGATTCATTTTTTTCGGCCATCAAGGAAGATGGTCAATTTAGGTAGGGGGAGATATCACTTTGTCTTATTACCAGCCTATATTTTTGTTCATTTCATGGGGATTTGAAAATATCAAGGTGTTCTAGTCTTAATCAATGTTTAAAACCTCTCATTTTAAACATAAAACATGTGTTTAAGCTCTCAAAAGAATCTGTAACCTAAGTTCGAGACTTCGAGGAGATAGAGGCCAAATTCTTTGGTAGGAAGATTCTATGAGAAGAGTCGGTACCTTTTTGATAAGTTATGGTAAGACTAATGATGGTCATGAGAGGAAACACAAGGTGGTGTTGAAAAATCTCGAGGAATTTTCAAGAATGCTTCAACTTAACCCCTCTAGTGAACAATGCCAAGACAAAGTGGCAAGTTGAGACATATGATGAAGGTTGTTGAAACTTATAAAGTAAGGGGGGGACAATTCAAAGCCAGGCTCTATTGGATTAAGATAAGTGTCATGGATTCTAAGGAAATTTCAAACCCCTCACTTCTAAGGAAGATGTGGAGCATATCAAGGCCCTCAAAATTGAAGATGACAAAAACAATGACCATGTGAACATTGAAAATGAGTTTGTTAATCATAAAAAATTATGTTTTCAATCATAAGGAATAACAAAGGAAAAAAAAGGTCACCATGTTGACTTGTGTTGATGTAGTCCTAACAAAGTCGATGGAAGAAGAAAAGCATGCTTGTGATGAAGGGCTAATGTTGGATGAATCAAGGGTTTGCCTTGAAGAGATTGTTTATGATAAATCATTTGGACAAGATTAAATTACATGTAAATTTTATCACGCCACTTAGGACTTTGCAATCACTTGTCTCATCCAAGGGTAGAAATAGGTGGTTTAAATTGATATGTTAATTATCCATACAAACAAATGGATTATCAAGTTCATTCCAAAGTCAACATACCTAGAGCTTATCAAAAGTGAGAGGCCAATAACTCTTATGAATGTCTCATACAAAATTCTAGAAAAAGCATATTCTATTGAAAATCATCAAACTAGCGCAAGAAAGGTTTATCAATGGAAAGTACATTCCAGATAATGTCATTGTTGGAAGGAATAGAATGGGCCCAGATCTAGGGCTTACAAGCCATTTTCATCAAGATTGTTTTGAAAAAATCCTATGATAGGATAGAGCGCCCTTTCATCCTCAACCTGTTGAAGGTACTTGGATTTGGACCTATCTTTATCATAGTAGATAAAACCCTATTTTTTTAAGCAACAACCTATGTTTCTATTAACAAAGTGACCTATGAAGAAATAGGATTCTTATGCTCTATCCACTAGGGATACCCTTTGTCTCTATCCCTTTATGTGATGGTTTTTGAAACTCTCAACTAACTCATCCACAAAATAATGTCCTAGGGGCTTATCCGGGGCATTCCCCTTCCTAGCCCAAAAGAAGGTCAACTTGTAAATGGACACTTTGGAGATGACTCTTTCATTGCTATCCTTGAAGAGAATAATCCTTGGATAATACCATTTATCGTGGACACTATTTTTGTGAAGTCTTGGGATCAAAATTGTCTAAGACTCAATGTTATTATCAAAGCCAATAGGAAACAAGTGATTGGTTAGTAGGCGAATGATGTACATGTATACAACTTGGACAAATGTTCAAATTCATTGGAATTCCTTTCACCTTTGAAGCCTTAGAGTTATCAGAAGTAGTGGTGAGTGTACATAAAAAATGAAAAATGGATTCTAAAACCCCTATATCTCATAGGAAAATTTCAAATCTCTACTAAGATGTTTGCAACCATGCATGTGTATTACAATTTGTGATGGGTTACTTTGACCCATGCCCATGTTAAATTAAAAAAGTACAGGGAAATATTTTGCGGGCTAAATATAATGAGGGAAAAGGATTCCATAGGGCCAGTTGGAGCCTATGTTGCACCCTCGTTGAGAAAGGAGGGATGGGTATTATGCCCACCTAAGCACAAGCCTAATAACTATGTGGTAAGTGGATCATTAGAGTAGTAGAAGGTATGTCCAAAGACTAGAAATTTATTCTATGTAAATGCATTACCTTAGGAGCTCCCCATGGCTAGAATATGTGGAGAAACCTTAATTTCCAAAGTTTATTGACTACCCTGGATCTCATCCATATAATGGGATTTTTTTTGCCAAAATAATCTAGAGGGATTGAAAGGCCATTGAGCACAAGTTGGCTCCCCTTCAATGACCATTGCCTTTGTTGGTCCCCAATTATTCTATAGGAAGGGAAACCATTTTTCGAAGACCTTTGGTTTTCAACAAAGAGGAGGTTAAAAAACTTGGCATTGGAGTTCTTGGAGACATACGTAACGCCCAATCTATAAATTGGAAGAGCTAGGAGACCTTGAAAACAAATTTCAATCTTAACAATCCAGATAATATTATCCTTGAAAATATTTGGGAATTGATCCTCAATAACCTCTTTTTTAATCTTGACCTCCTAGGGCCTTGAGCCTAGTTGAGAGACTAGATATAGAACCAAGGTAATGGATATTTAAAGCTCAATAATTTCAATGGATATAACTGGTTGTCAAATAACCCTTTCATGGAGGCCAAGCTCAACAAAATTAGGAGAATCTCTAAGGAGGAGACCCAAGTATATCAATTGAAATCCACATGGAAGTGGAACCTAAAGCCCGAAAAATATTGTTTTGTTTGGTCCTTACTACATGGAGGTCTACCCATACGGAAACACTTGCATTATTTGTGAGTGGTTCATCCCAAGACAAGAACAAAACATCGAATCTCTATCATGGTTTTGTAAATACACTTAATCAACTTGGCAGAGGGCATATAAGCTATGCCATTCCTTGCACCTAACCTAGATTACTTGGAAGATTGATTTGTTAGGGGATTCCTCCCTCGAGCCATTGACATTTAGATTGCTTGACGTTGGATTAGATTTAACATCATATATCATCCATGGATAATTAAAATTGAGTATATTTTTACCAATGCACCAACACAATATTTTCTTGAAACATAATTTCTCTAATATGTGCCCACCTACTTCTGTAAGTTTAGATACAAATGCGTAAAGTGGAGATGGAAGTAGTTCACCTACATGACTTGATGGATTAATATTGGACCAATGTGTCATTTACCTTGAGAAGGATGACACCTCAAGGGAATTTTCCTTCTCACTCTGCTTATTCTAGGGTTTCCAGTAGTCGTTGGCACTAGAACAAAGTAGATAGAATGGTAAGAGAAAATCGAGAAAGAAGGTGAAGTTCACCTCCATCGAGAGACTTTGACCCTACCTCGTTTTATGAGTTTTCTATTGTTCCTTTGACCATCTCAAAGCCCGTGTTTTTAGTACATATGCAATCTTGTTTACTTACTTCCATATTCATTGCTTTCAAAACATGAACCTCATTTATTGTTAAAGGCTAACTGATAAAAATTTAAGTGAAAGTTTCACTCATTAAAATTTTAAGGAAGGTATTACAATGTGGTTCTCATAAACATGTAAGGACCTCAAGGACATCATCCATAAAATGCCTACACAGTTTTTTAAATTTGTATTGGATATGAGCATGTACCCCAATACAAAAGGGATTTAACTTTACTAAAGTTGAGATCTAGAACAACTATTCTTTAAAAAGGGATTTAACTTTACTATAGTTCAGATCTAGAACAATTATTCTTTGGATATTGTGGTAGCATTCAATAACCATTATACTCAAATTCCAAAAGTAAGAAGCATGGTTTAGTACATGTTTGTGACAATAAACTATATATGCTATGAACTATTTATATAAATATGGATACCAATGAGTATATACTTACATCTATACGACTACAATCAACCTTCCCCTCCCTTGATTTTTCTTGGGTATGTACGTGTGGTCCAACTATAAGATGGTTTAATCCTAAATATAGGTTTTGGATATTCTTCTCTTTTTCTTTTCTTTGGTAAAACACGTTTTGTTGATCATCTATGACAGAAAAAATGGCATGGGGCTAGCCTCATTGCCCTTGAGCATCCCATACCACCCAAGGATTCTAGTCGTAGAGTGGCACCGAAATGACCTCGTATGTTAGGCTTGACCAAAAAATCGTTTGTATGGTCTAGAATATGCCTCACCATCATTTTATGGCGAGCCCAATCTAAACATATTTATATGTGCAGGAGTTCGAATGCTCATTCACCGTAGGTGATGTTGAACCATCGCCACCCAACCATCGACACCTACACATGCCTTCCCCTAATCCAAGCATATTGAGACAACTGATTGCCCAACATGCAATCGTGCTATCATCCATCTAGGCTGACTCGTGATAGTCACCGAAGACCATGCCCCTTCTTGTAAGGTGCTCACATACCTTCAATGCACATACCACCAATGTCACATTTCCATGGACAATGCACAATCTACCACATTTCCAAGTCATGCCATTGTCCGTCAAGAATCCTAACATAGTGTCTCACCGGTTGGTCATCTATCCTACTCGAAGAAGAATCTTCCTTGGTCCTCCCAGCCTACACTTTGGTACATCGTCATGACCGTCTCGCAGACATCACCCACAAGTCATACACCAAGGCTATAATTCTACCAAATATAGGGAATCATTGTGTAACCTTCCAAGAATGCTCTACGCGTCCTCTCTCGAACTCATTATGCATCTTTCCAAGTATGCTCGATGTGCCCTCCATCACACCAAACAGAGAGCGCACTTAGCCAACTCGTGGACCGGTCACGTCTTCGTGCTCATTGTGATAGCATGCACCCTACCTTAGCACTGAAGGTCTTACATTCTACCCCACTTGAAATCATTGGTGTCCTCATCAACACAACCCCAACAACTTAACCGATGAAAAGGGTATTGGTGATCATGAAGAGAGAGTTCTGCAATTTCCATTCGAACAATGCTTTGATACCATTTGTCATGGGGCTAGACTCGTCACCCTTGAGCGTCCCATACCACCTAAGGATTCTAGTCATTGAGTAGCACTGACATGACCTCACTGTTTATTTTTCAATAGGCAAGGCTTAAGCATGAATTTCATTCCATTTTAGCATTTTACTTAAACCATAAACAAAATGTTGCAGCAACTAAGATCACAAGAAGAAACACCATGCACAAGTACACAAGAACTATCCCGAGAAACCCTTCTCAACAAGGGAAGAAAACCCAACCAATCCTTTGCTATATTCTTCAAGAGAAAGACCTCCACCACCAAGAAAACCTAGCACACAAAGGGTGCTCACAAACCCTAGAAGACTAGCGCCCAAGAGAGGTGCACACTTTTCCCAAGAAGATGTACTTACTGAAATTTCCAAACTCACACTTGAGATATGATTCCTCAATGGGAAATTTACCTTTAGTTATATTAGTCTAAACCTGTCAACATAAGTGTCTATTGGCACAATAGGGCCGACCTCACTAACTCACAATATAATTAATAATTACCAGATTAATTATCTTTTACATTAAGGTGGGGCCGACCTGTACCCTTTACATTACAATTAGGGTTACAGGTAAGTCTAAATCTTGAACAATATAGCAAGGGATCTCATATACCCACTAGGGGCACATCCATAGGGATGTCCATATATGTATCTCACTGTGTCTCACAAAAGAACCACACTCACTAGTGCTCATCCACTAGGATCACATTCACCTGTGCTCATATACAGGCACGTCCAACTCAGCAGATCTTCTTTCCCACTGCATTACACAAGAGAGTCATCTGGATTTCATCATCTCAACTCTCTACTCAGAGGAGGCTAATACATCGTTTTTCAACTATGTCTTAGAACGATAAACCCAACTCATGGGAATTCACATGTTCACTTGTGCTCAACCATAGGAACTCCCAACTCAACAGATCTTCTTTCTCACTGTGTTACACAGGAGAATCATCTGGAATTCTTCTCAACTCTCTATAAGGAGGAGGCTAGCACTGTAATGTCCCCAAGGCCGAGCCCTTTATAAACCTGATGTATGAAACGAATTGTACATATGTGTTATAGGCTGGTGAGTCGAGTTCCTATAAGATGTAGGCTTATGTGTTTGTTAGGCCAGGGAGCCTAAGTGTTGAAGGCCAGGAGCCTGTTGTTGTACTTGTATGTATGCATAATATTTAATAAAATATAAACACCCGCCAGGTGCAGACCAACCACGATGAATGAGTGATGGGGGACTGAGCGTCCACATAATGGGCAAGGGATTAGGGGTTGAAAGGTGGGAAAAGGGGCTGAGTGTTGAGCCTAGGGGCTAATCCTAGGGGGCTTAGGCCTGGAATAATATTTTAATATTATTTCCAAAAAGAGCCATGTGCATATTATTTTATCCTAAGTTCCTGGCAAGGGAGGGAACGTGCAAAGGGGATGCACGTTGTGGAACGCATGCAGTTCCCAGGGTGACAAGTGTCAACCCTGGTGCATGCAAATATAATCGCTGAGATGAACCGCGGGGGGGCTCTCACATTCCATTCGACCCGATTGCCCTGAGCAGGAGCGGTACGAGCCAGTCTGCAAGAGACCTTGAATATGTCTGTTACAGAGAGGAAACCGGGGTGGGGTGCTGAAGAATGCGTGTTTACCCTTGTTCAGAGCTGTGAGAAGGTTCCATTCCCATTCCCACCGGATTATCTGAATGCGTACGGAGCTCTGAGCAGTATGACTAACCTGAATCATGTAGAGGACCTTTGGGAGACCCTGTGACTCGAATGTCTGTGTCTTATTCTGAGAAATCCCCTGCGTGTAACCCTAGCCTATGAGAAGCCTGTGTTGAATTCGGGGAAGATTCTCTGTTTTCCCACGGAAAGCTGAGCGAGCTTGTGTGTGGAACCCTGTTCAGAAATCTTGACCGTGAGAATATCCTGTGGCTGCGGAACCAGTTCTTGGGAAGCCTGTGTCTGTTTTCCCTGTGTTTGTTGTGGCACGCAGTGCTTGTCTGCGCGTGGCATATTGGCCAGAGTAAGCCTATGTTGAGCTTGTGTATGACTTCTCTCCAGGTGAGGGAGGTGGTTGATGTTGGAAGAGGCAGGTTGTCAGTCCTGTGAGAAACTCTTTCCAGGTGAAAGAGTTTGTTGGGAAGTGTTTTCTTCCAGAGAGTGCCCAGCACCAGCTATGGGCTCTGAGACTTCCTGATCTGGCCTATTGCCGAGACCCAGAGGGGAAGTTAGCACCGATGGACTGTGCGTGTGAAGGTGTATACTCCCGGGCGAAACAGGCATGTGGGGAATGAGAGTCTGGTAATAGTGGGCGTAAGATGGCATCTTTGGGAAGAACCCTTCCAGATATTTTTGTGTTGTCTTCCTTGTAACCTCAGCCTAGCCTAGGATTCCTTGCCTTGGGGTGGAGCTCGGTCCCAACTCGGGGGTGACCCACCGTTGAGCTGATGAACAGTGTGGTCTAAGGCTGGGAGGTTCGTGGAAGGCCTGCACTTGGTTGGTGATTTCTACAACTGTTAAAAGATAAGTATCTGAATTATGCTTTGATCATGTTGCATGACTGAGCTGTTTATGTACCATGTTTTCTGTTGTGTATATGAATTAATATGATAAGGCTAAATGCTTGTTGAATATAGCAGTAATTCATATGTTTTACTCTGAGTTAAATGTATTATTTTGCTTGAATGCATGTGTTTATAAAATTCCAGTATGAGTTATGTAAAAGTCCGTGTACATATTGGTTAGAAGAGGTTTGAAAGCCTCGGTAGTAAAAAGGTACACTACAAATTTGTATCAGAGCTAAGGTTTCGACACTGAGCCTAGATGGGCCAGTGGAGCGGCCTTTGGACCGAGAATGCAAGGGGAAATTGGGTATGGAAGGCCAATTTCAGACCCTGGTTTGCTCCAAAGTGTCAAGGAGTGGCTAGATGAGTTATTAAGAACTCAGGAAGTATAGCGGTGCTATGAAACCGCAGGCTGGTGTGGTCCATGGCCACAGGGAGACAGGTCTCTACACCAATGGTGTTAGAACCTTAGGATTTGTTCGGGAGGAAAGGCGAACCCTTGTAACCGTCTGATCTGGAGAATGTGCACAAGGTTTAAAGCCTTTGGATATTGTACAGGGGATTGGAAAATCGCAATACGCGAAATCCCGAGTTGGCTAGGAACAATCTGAGCTGTCAAATCTCAGTCGGAAAACTCGACAACCGTTGGATCTGTTGGGAGATGCCCGAAGGTTAAACCTTAGTATTTAGGGGTGAAAGCTCTGAAATAGCGAGAGAGAATCTAAGACCTCCGTCTAAGGAAAGACGTGTGTCGCGTGATCGTCCAATTCGGAGATCCGGACATCCGGACTCAAGTAGGTGAGCGTTTTTTACCTTGCGCCAGGCGAAGTCCCGAGATTGGATCGGGATCGTCCATTCATTGTGGACGCGTGGAAGTAATCCAGGCAATCGAGGAAAGTCCCGATAGAAGAGTCATCCATCGGAAAATCGGGATTCGGAAAATCGGGATTCGGAAAATCGGGATTCGGAGAATCAGGAATCGCGGGGACAAGAAGTCTATGCATTGTGAAACTTCGAACCCCAAAACCCCGACGAGAGCTTTGAGTATGGTCACAGAGTAGAGGTCACATGGACCTGGGCTTAACCGCAAAGGGTTAAAGCAAAAGGCGCATCGACAAACCAGAGATCGGGAGTTCGTAAGAACAGGAACTCATGTCGTCGGGGATCACGAAACCCCGATACCCGAAACCTCAATTGGGAACTGTGCCACGTGGACACGTGGAGTTGTACCGCGTGCCAATGGGGATGAGAAGAGAAGCAAGAAAGGTGGGACCCGATGACGTCGTTGAAAGCGACATGGAACCTCATGAACTTGCCACGTGCCACCATGGTAGTGGGCGACAGTTGTGCTGTGGACCCGTAGGGTAGAGTGAGTCGAAATTCGGAAGTCGAGGTTTGGAGACCCAAGCGGGTCTGAAAGCCTCGTGGGCCGAAACCCCGAAACTTGAAGTCCCGAAATGTCGAGAAGATGGAAGTTCTGAAAACCCGAAATCCTGGGTACCGAAACTCAAGGTCCCGAATGTCCCGAAATATTGGAAATTGAAGTTTCAGACACCCGAAAAGTACAGAGCCGAGCAGAGCTCAGAAAATTCATGGAATTGAAAACATTTTCATAAATTGGATTGTTTATGAATGATGAAGAATTGTCAAGAAACGAAGGCTTGACAAATTCTAGTTGTCTGCGCGTTGTATTTCAGAAGGTTGACGAGTGCCAGAACTGTTTTGGAATTGCCACAAAGTGCAAGGAAATGGAAGAGACACATAATGCTTCCAGTTTAGAAAACAAAGCTCAGTTAGTAGAGCTTTAGTTAGTATCCAGTGTGCATATCCAGTGTAAGGAGTGCTTATAGAGGGAACTTGTTTTAAGTTCGAAAGATTCCAGGAGACGAGCGTAGAAGGTACAGATGGGCACCAGAAAGTCTTTCGGGAAAAAAAAAAAAAAAGGGTCGAGTCCCTTTGAGACTGAGTCAGTTAAAAGCTCAAAGAGAAACAGTGCAAGTTCGCATGACCGAGCGCAAGTGTGCGGCAAGGTGAAGTTAAAATTTCATTAACCAAAGCTTGGGAAGGAAAACATTGTTGAATTATTCGAGATCCTTCAAGTTAGGAAGAAGGTCAATTCCAGAAGAGTTGACGCCCAGATATTTGGAAAGAAGACATTGAGAATTTCAACGAACAGTCGAAATTATCCATGGGAAACTCGCGAAATCGCGGGGACCGTAAGATAGCCAAAAGCTACAAGGTGGATAGTGGATGGAGAAACTCACCACCCTCGTATTCAAAGTAAACATGGGTTGTTGATCGCAGTTGGTTTTGAACCGTTGGATCGTTTCGTGAATTCGGGGATCGTGAACTTGGAGCGCAAGCCAAATTCTTCGTCACTCCAAGTCTCGAATCGGGAAAGATATTAACAAGGGTAGAATCATACGGTGGAGCGCTTCCAGGAAGAAGTGTCGAAAACCCGTGAGCCGTCAGATCCAGCCAACTGCGAGGAGGATAATGCTAAGAGTCGTTCAGTACTCGAAAACTCAGGGAAGGTATTGAACCGTCGATCTCAAGGAAGATCGAACCGTTGATTTCTTTCATCGGGAAATCGAAAAATCCAAAGTTTGGAAAAACAGAGGAATTGTTCTCGAAAATTCCGAAACACGAACTTTCGATTCGCAAGGAGAGATCCAGACCATTGATTCAAGGCGAGTGTCAGTCGTTGATCTGACGCATTGGAATTCTAGGAAGACGGAAGTTAAAAGGGAAGAGAACTATCTTCTAATTCGTGAACCGTGAATTCTGGATTCACGAAAAAGGATCCACGCCGGTGGATTACGAGGAGCTTTGAGTCGTTATATTTGACTCAAGTGGATTTCAAAAAACTAGAGGTCGGAAGAAAAGAGGGAAAACTATTTTTCCAAACCCCAAAACCCCAATGAGGGGTAAGGTAGTGGTTACGGAGTGATGGTCGTATGGACCAGGGGCTGAGCTAGGAGAGCTGACAAGGAAAGCGCATCGCAAATCGGGAAATCGGGAATCCCGGGGACAAGGAGTCCACACCCTTTGATATCGCGATAGGGAAAACCCCGATGAAAGTTTGACTGCGGTCATACAGAGGTTGGTCATATGAGCGGGAGCTGAGCCGGAAGGGCTAGCGCATGGAGGAGCGTATCGGAGATCGGAGAATCACGAGTCCCAGGGACTTGTGCATCGTGACATTGAAAACGCCGAAACTCCGAAGGAGAGTATGGCTGCGGTCATATACGAGCAGGTCATATGGACCAGAGCCTAGCCAGGAGGGGCTAAGGGCAAAGGAGAGCTCATTGGGAAATTGGGGCTTGAAACCCCGAAGCTCGATAACAGTTTCCTGTGGGGAAATTGTTCATGGCAAGTGCCAGAGGCCGTGCAGAGGAAAAGAGAAAGACCTGTGGGCCAATTCTGAAAGGGGTTCCATTGGGGATTCCAAGGAGCTAATTAGGCTCGAAGAGGAGATTAGAGTGATGTTGTGAGCAGGAGTGCGCGACGGGTGTGGTCGCGATTTCCTCACTGCATCAATCAGATTTATAGAAAAATCGATGTTCCTCTTCGGAGGTAGTCCAGGCACCTCCTACTTCTAGAAGTAATCTTCATCGTTATCTTGTTTTGGCTCGTTTGGACAGCCAGAGGAAAGAATGCTTGCAAGTTGCAAGTGTTGTTGGTAATGTCGTTGCACAATGAAGAAAGAAACAAAGAGCTAAAGAGTTGGTTATAAGTCTGATAAAAGAAGCATGAAAGCTTCTACTGCTATCAGATATTCAGGTAGTATAAATTTTAATGGCAGTCATGCAGGTAAGAGTTTTATCACTCTTTTTGCATAATTGTTGAAAGGAAATTATGGTAAGAATTTCCTCAGCTAGAACTATGTTATTAAATCACATGATTATATTATTTGAATGCATACCACCGGATGTGGTAAAGGCTGTAGGCCTGTGTTAATTCAAATCTTTTTAGCTTTTGAATGAACACATAGACATAGTAGAATGTCACGTTAATTTGGTTATGGGGTAATAACCAAAGAATTAAAAGATAAGAATTTGTTACAAGAATGAATGCCAGAAAGCTAGTCATGTATGAGACCATGACATGGTTGGACATGGCAAGGTATAGATATGGAAGGATTATGAGCCACACCAAGTACTAAAATCTTCCTACTTTTAAATAAACTTGGGCTTTAACCTTTTTGCTAACACTAATGGACACCGCAGAATTATATTCTTGGTGTAGTGTTCGGGTCGGAAAGGAAGGCATCCAATTAATTGGAAAGATAAAGGGAAGTGTATGAAGATTGTGGCAACACATTGGCCAGAATTCCAACC
>ML839630.1:0-17490 GCA_009831015.1 Picea engelmannii | reverse complement strand
TGAAAGGCTTGCAGAGACAGTGTAAGTTGCACTGAGGACAGTGCAAAAATAAGGGAGGGGGATTGTAATGTCCCCAAGGTTGAGCCCTTTATAAACCTGATGTATGAAACGAATTGTACATATGTGTTATAGGCTGGTGAGCCAAGTTCCTATAAGTTGTAGGCTTATGTGTTTGTTAGGCCAGGGAGCCTAAGTGTTGAAGGCCAGGAGCCTGATGTTGTACTTGTATGTATGCAGAATATTTAATAAAATATAAACACCCGCCAGGTGCAGACCGACCATGATGAATGAGTGATGGGGGACTGAGCGTCCACATAATGGGAAAGGGATTAGGGGCTGAAAGGTGGGAAAAGGGGCTGAGTGTTGAGCCTAGGGGCTAAGCCTAGGGGGCTTAGGCCTGGAATAATATTTTAATATTATTTCCAAAAAGAGCCATGTGCATATTATTTTATCCTAAGTTCCTGGCAAGGGAGGGAACGTGCAAAGGGGATGCACGTTGTGGAATGCATGCAGTTCCCACGGTGACAAGTGTCAACCCTGGTGCATGCAAATATAATCGTTGAGATGAACCACGGGGGGGCTCTCACATTCCATTCGACCCGACTGCCTTGAGCAGGAGCGGTACGAGCCAGTCTGCAAGAGACCTTGAATATGTCTGTTACAAAGAGGAAACCGGGGTGGGGTGCTGAAGAATGCGTGTTTACCCTTGTTCATAGCTGTGAGAAGGTTCCATTCCCATTTCCACCGGATTATCTGAATGCGTACAGAGCTCTGAGAAGTATGACTAACCCGACTCCTGTAGGGGACCTTTGGGAGACCCTGTGACTCGAATGTCTGTGTCTGATTCTGAGAAATCCCCTGCGTGTAACCATAGCCTATGAGAAGCCTGTGTTGAATTTGGGGAAGAGTCTTTGTTTTCCCAGGGAAAGCTGAGCGAGCTTGTGCGTGGAACCCTGTTCAGAAATCTTGACCGTGAGAATATCCTGTGGCTGCGGAACCAGTTCTTGGGAAGCCTGTGTCTGTTTTCCCTGTGTTTATTGTGGCATGCAGTGCTTGTCTGTGCGTGGCATACTGGCCAGAGTAATCCTATGCTGAGCTTGTGTATGACTTCTCTCCAGGTGAGGGAGGTGGTTGATGTTGGAAGAGGCAGGTTGTCAGGCCTGTGAGAAACTCTTTCCAGGTGAAAGAGTTTGTTGGGAAGTGTTTTCTTCCAGAGAGTGCCCAGAACCAGCTACGGGCTCTGAGACTTCCTGATCCGACCTGTTGCCGAGACCCAGAGGGGAAGTTAGCACCAATGGACTGTGCGTGTAAAGGTGTATACTCCCGGGCGGAACAGGCATGTGGGGAATGAGAGTCTGGTAGTAGTGGGTGTAAGATGGCATCTTTGGGAAGAACCCTTCCAGATATTTCTTTGTTGTCTTCCATGTAACCTCAGCCTAGCCTAGGATTCCTTGCCTTGGGGTGGAGCTCGGTCCCAGCTCGGGGGTGACCCACTGTTGAGTCGATGAACAATGTGGTCTAAGGTTGGGAGGTTCGTGGAAGGCCTGCACTTGGTTGGTGATTTCTACAACTGTTAAAAGATAAGTATCTGAATTATGCTTTGATCATATTGCATGACTGAGTTGTTTATGTACCATGTTTTCTGTTGTGTATATGAATTAATATGATAAGGCTAAATGCTTGTTGAATATAGCAGTAATTCATATGTTTTACTCTGAGTTAAATGTATTATTTTGATTGAATGCATGTGTTTATAAAATTCCAGTATGAGTTATGTAAAAGTCCGTGTACAAATTGGTTAGAAGAGGTTTGAAAGCCTCGGTAGTAAAAAGGTACACTACAAGCACAATGTTCCAGTTCTGTCTCAGATAGGAACCACACACCCATCTCAAGGGATCTCTCTCAGGTTTGTGTTCTGGAGGTTGTCTCACGTAGTTGTAATCATCAACACTCCCTCTCATCTAGGGAGGCATTCTCCACCAGGCCAAGTCTCTCACGGAAATACTCGAACTTAATCTTGGCAAGCGGTTTGGTGAAGCTATTTGTGAGATTCTCATGGGTAGGGAGATATTGCATGTGTATTGTCTTCCTCTGCACCATGTCTCTGATATAGTGATATTTTATCTCGATGTGTTTCGATCTATCATGAAACACGGGGTTCTCAAAGAGCTTCACACAGCTCTGGTTATTACAATGAATAGTAGTAGGATACATCTCATGCTCGAATAAATCATTCAGAAGTTTGTGAAGCCACACTGCTTCGTGGAATACTGCACTCAATGTAATGTACTCTACCTCTACAGTACTCAATGCCACAGAGCTCTGTTTTCTGCTACACCAGGAAACCATGGCAAACCCCAAAGTGAAGAAACAACTGAAGGTGCTTTTTCTGTCCACTACGCTTCCTTTCCAATTTGCATCGACATATCCCTACAGGCTCAAGTCTACACTGGAGGCATATCTTACGCCATAAGAAATTGTTCCTCATAGGTATCTCAATACATTTTTTGTTGCTATCCAGTGTGTATGTCTCAATTGGCTCATAAACTGGCTAAGCACATTCACTGCATAGCATATATCTGGTCTGGTGTAACTAGATACATAAACGATCTAATCAATTGTATGTACAAGTGTGGATCAATCTCTCATGAGTGAGTATCACTCATCTTCTTCAAATCCATCACCATTGGTGTGGGCATGGATTTTCATTCTGTCATACTAAACTTTTTCAATATCTCCATAATATATTTTCCTTGACTCGGGAAAATCTCATATGTCCTCTGCCATACTTCTAGTCCCAAGAAGTAGTGCATCAAGCCTAAATCCTTTATTTCAAATTTAGCAGTCAATGCTCGTTTGCATTCAACAATGGGTCCTGTGAACCGGTGAGGAAAAGGTCATCCACATATAGGACCAAGATCAAACACTCATCTCCATCAATGTGATAATATAGGTTTGGATGAGCAACACTTTTGTTGAAACCCAAACTCATCAGAAATCCATCCATTTTCTCGTACCAAGCACGTGGTGCTTGCTTTAGACCATATAGGGATTTCTTCAACCTACACACATGAGATTTTTTGTTGTGTGTAACGAATCCTTCTGGTTGCTCGATATAAACTTCTTCCTCAATTTCACCATTGAGAAAGGTTGTCTTTACATCCATCTGGTGTAGCTTCCAACCCATGGAAGCAGCTAGTGCAATGATAGAACGGATGGAAGTGTATTGGGCTACTGAAGAAAAAGTCTCGTCATATTCAACTCCCTCTACTTGTGAGAACCCTCTGGCTACAAATCTTGATTTATATTTATCGATGCTTCGTCAGCTGCATGCTTGATTTTATAAATCCACTTGGAAGTCACTACAAACTTTCCCTCTGGTCTTGGAACAATATCTCATACATCATTTTTCAATATAGACTGATATTCTTCTGTCATGGAATCTTGTCATACTTGTTCACCTGAATCTTCTCCATGACAAGATGGTTTTGATTCAATGATGTGGGTCATGGCTGAAAGGTAACTTGAGAATCTCTTTGGTTGCCTCGATGATAGTTCTATTTTTCCTCTCTGCAACCCCATTTTGTTCAGGGTTGTAAGGAACTATGAACTCCCTCTTGATCCATGCTTCAATACAGAAGTTGTTGAAATCTTTGGAGGTGTATGCTCCTCCATTATCTGATCTTAATAACTTGATCTTTCTTCTGGTCAAGTTCTCAACCTGAGCTTTGAATTCTTGAAATTTTGCAAGGACTCCATCCTTGTTCTTTAGGAAGTAAATCCAAGTTTTTCAGGAATGATCATCTATGAAGAGTACATAGTACAAGTACCCATTCAGATATGAACCAGTCATTGGCCCACACACATCTGAATGTACCAAGTCCAATATTTCCTTGGATCTATTGTCACTGCTTGAGAAGGATCCTTTAACATTTTTTCCAAGAGCACAACCTTTGCAAACACCTTTATGTTGAATTTGTATCTATGGAAGACATGTTACCATTTTCCTTAGAGCTGGGAGAGCTCTATAATGAATGTGAGAAATTCTTCTATGCCATAGCTCACTCAAGATGATAGTCTCATGTAGCAAGGCCTAGACTGGTCTTATGGTTAATCTGTACAAGTTGTTTTTCTCAGATACCAATTACCTTGGCATAATTTATATGAGAGTTTTTGTGCCATGCAAGAACTCTTCCTTATGAGAAGACAACCTTGTTGCCTTTGTCTTCCAAGTAAGAAATGGAGACAAGGTTCCTCTTCATTCCAAATACATATAATACTTCTTTTAATTGAAGTTGCATATCTGAATCTAGTTGGAAGGTATAATTTCCAACCCCTTTGACATTATATCTAGAGTCATCTCCAAGGACAACATGTAGATGTGTCTCTTTCTCAACAAAATTTGTTAGTTGATCTCTAAGACCGATCATGTGTTTGGGGGCACCATTGTCAATTAACCAAGTATTATCATTGGTAGGGACCATACCTGAGACTGTTGATATGTTGATGTCTTCATCTCCTTGAAGTCTTGTCTTCCTGGAACTGAGTTTGCTTGAACCATCAAGCTTGTCTTCCATCGTGATTTTGTTCATCTTAATTTTGGATCCTTCACAAACCCTTGTCAACTAGGCTAGAAAACCTAACGGCTAGCCTAGGCTAGCACTTTTAGGTTTTTTTGGACTTATGACTACCAAAAATAAGCCTTTTAAGGATGGAATAACACTAGTGAGTTGAAGAGCTCCTTCAAAGAGTTGCAGAAACTCTAGTTTTGGATTTTCTACAGAAATTAGCGAAACACTAGAAACCCTAGGGCCAAAAAGTCAAAATGATTGGAAAATGCAATCTGAAGCTTGTTGGAGGTGCACTGAAGGAGTTCATACACTCCTATCCTCTTTTTATCCCCAACGTCCAAGTTCCAAGTGTTGAAACCTCTCAGAAATGTAGGTCGTATGGAATTTCTGGAAACCCTAGGAGGGTCGTACGGTTTTGCAAGAGAGAGAAGATGGATGAAATTTGTTTGTGCAATGGGTTCTTCAAGACCTATGCTCTGATACCATGTTGATTTTTCCATAGTCAAGGCTTAAACATGAATTTCATTCCATTTTATCATTTTACTTAAACCATAAACAAAATGTTGTAGCAACCAAGATGACAAGAAGAAACACCATCCACAAGTACACAATAAGTATCTTGGGAAACCCTTCTCAATAAGGGATAAAAACCCAAACAATCCTTTGCTATATTCTTTAAGAGAAGACCTGCACCGCCAATAAAACCTAGCACACAAAATGGTGCTCACAAATCCTAGAAGATTAGCGCCCAAGAGAGGTGTGCACTTTTCCCAAGAATATGTACATGTTGAAATTTCCAAACTCACACTTGAGATATGATTCCTCAATGGGGAATTTACCTTTACTTATATTAGATTGAACCTGTCAATAGAAGTGTCTATTGGCACAACAAGGTAGACCTCACTAACTCACAATATAATTAATAATTACTAGATTAATTATCTTTTACATTAAGGTGGGGCCGACCTGTACCCTTTACATTACAATTAGGGTTACAATTAAGTCTGACTCTTGAGCAATATAGCAAGGGATATCATACACCCACTAGTGCTCAGCCACTAGGGGCACATCCATAGGGATTTCCATATCTGTATCTCATTTTGTCTCATAGGAGAACCACACTCACTAGTGCTCAACAACTAGGATCACGTTCACTTGTGCTCGTCCACAGGCACGTCCAACTCAACAGATCTTCTTTCCCACTGCATTACACAGGAGAGTCATATAAAGTACATCATCTCAATTCTCTGCTCAGAGGAGGCTAATACGTCGTTTTTCATCTTTATCTCAGAATGATGCACCCAGCTCATGGGAATTCACATGTTCACCTGTGCTTAGCCACATGCACGCCCAACTCAGCAAATCTTCTTTCTCACTACGTTACATAGGAGAATCATCTGGATTTCTTCTCAACTCTCTGTAAGGAGGAGGCTAGCACAACGTTCTAGTTTTGTCTCAGATATGAACCACACACCCATCTCAGGGGCTCTCTCTCAGGTTTGTGTCCTAGAGGATGTCTCACGTAGTTGTAATCATCAACACTCGCGTGTTGGGCTTGACCAACAAACCACTTGTATCATCTTAAATACACCTCACCGTTAGTTCTCGATGAACCCAAGCCAGGAATATTTATATGTGCAAAAGTTTGAATGCTCTATCACCATAAGCGATGTTGCACCATCGCCACCCAACCATCAACACCTACACATGCCTTCCCCCCAATCCAAGTATACTGGAAAAACTGACTACCCAACATGCAATCGTGTTATCATCTATCTAGGATGAATCATGATAGTCACCGAAGATCATGGCCCTTATCGTAAGGCGCTCACATACCTTCAATGCACATGCCATTGATGTCGCCTTGTCATGGGTAATACACAATCTACCACATTTCCAAGTCACACCATCCTCCTCTGAGAAGCCTAACATAACATCTTATTGGTTGTTCGTTCGTCCTACTCGACAAGACATCCTCCTTGGTCCTCTGTTATAACCCAAGGGGAGCATATCCTTTGGGTCATAACATCCTCCCAACCTACACACTTGTACACCATCCTGGCCATCTTATGAACATAAGTCACGATTCGACCACCAAGGCTACTAAATATAGGGACTCTTCGTGCAACCTTCCAAGCATGCCTAACGCGCCCTCTCTCAGACTCACTATGCATCTTTCCAAGTATGCTTGATGCGCCCTCCATCGCACCAAACAAAGAATGCATTAAGCCAACTCGTCGGTTGGTCACGTCTCCACGCCCATCGTGATAGCACGTGCCCTGCCTAAGCACTCGAGGTCTTACAAAAACAGTAAAATAATCGCGTGCAGAATATTCTAATTCAAGTATTCCAAGTGTATTTAGTATTTTCTTAAAAGTTCATCTTGTAATACCTTACAAAACTAAAAACTTGTCTTTTGGGATAACAACTTTTAGGAGGTAGCGTGTTTATCTGATTACTTATTATTAATACTACCTATATGAAAGACGTATTATAATACTATAGTCGGCAAATCAAAATCAATTTTACCATGTACTCATGTGAAAAAGGGGTGGTTTCAACCCTTATTTGTATTTCCAAGAAATCCAGTGTTCCCATATAAATCATCGCAGAGGTTACCCTTCCAAGGTCATATATTTTTAAGTAGATACATTTCCTTAACTCCATACATAGGATCAAGATACAAATACTCGACTACTCGACTATGATTTAATCTCATATTCAAAATCATTTCTTAACTTCTCGTGGGTAGTAGTTGACATCTAATTTGGTTTAAAAAATAAATAAACTAATAATATAATCAAAATATGTATATAGAAGAAAAGTTTTTAAAACAATTTTTACAAAGAGAGTGTCTCAAAATTTAGTCACAAAATTCTCATAGCTCAAAACATTAAATTTTTTAGAAGGACTTATAATCCATGCATTCATAAAGCTTTAACAAAGTAAATTTAGTTAGTTGGTATATCTAGATAAATTAGTTGCAAGTAAAGAGAACTATCTAGCTACAACATGAATAATGTTCATATTGGGTAGAGAATCATTGTCATGTTTGGGAGTACCTCTCAATCCTATCATAGATACACTTCATGTATGTGATAATGAATTCCCAACCATCGTTCTCTTAATCAAGTTCATATTTCTTTTAAGCTTTAAAGATGGCTAGAGTTTATTGAGGATACTTGCCATCTTGCGATGGTGGAGTGGGCTTGTTGTGGCGCTTTGCATCATGCTTTCTTCTGTCATGCACTATGTGACCTGCACAATGTTGATACCTTATTTTAGAGTGTTGAGTGAGCATGTGTTAAACTAAGTGACAAAGGGAGTGCTTTTAGATTGTTGAGAGATCTAAGACAAAAATAAGTAGGTAGGAGACTCCTTGCTCATGATGCAGGGCATATTGTAAGCTTTTGGGGTTACATTGAAAGTGTTTACACTCTATGTTTGGGGGTGCTTCATGAGATCTGGGGTACATGGTGTGTGATTAGGCCCTTGATGTTCTATGATGGATTTACACATGGATGGTTTATGATGGATTTGCACATTGGAGATGACTTACTCAGTGGCTTCTTGACCTTAGTTGGGTGCTTGCACGATATTGTTCCCTGGGGTGTTAGAGATTCTCCTGACAGCATTAGGGATGTTCTACATGATGGGAACATAGAGATGGTTTCTTTCTTCTAGAACACCCTAATTAGGAGGAGGAGTGTTTTGCATCCCAAAGGAGGGCATTGGGCCCTAGACAACACATGGTATCTTGGATCTACATGGACAATGTTCATGTATAGGGAGTGTATCTAGTGGAGTACATGGATTGGAAGGTTTGTTGGATTATTTGAAAACTTGTAGGAGGTTCGTTGGACACACCTTCGTTGGACACACCTCATGGAGTGTCCTTGCACTTGGAGCCTTGATTGTGGATGACATCAACTTGGAGCTTAACATGTGTGTTCTTGAAGTGTAGTGTTCCATGTGTGTGAGCCTACATATGTTCTTATAGGTTGTTTGTAAAGGCATAGGCCCACATATGTATTATTGGCCTCCCTTACCTCATATATATAGAGGAAGGAGAGAGTTCTTTCATCATCATTATCATTGTACTCTTCTCTTTGTATTTATCTTCTTTGAGTGAGATTCTAGGGTTAATGAGGAAACCATGTGAGAAGTTATGAAAGGGAAAGAGGACATCTTTGTTGGGAACTTTCTCTTGTGAGATACTAGGGTTTAATCTTGAGAATAAAATGTTGGAGATGAACACTAATTCTTGTTCATTTTTGTGTAGAGATGTGATCAAGAGGAACACATCATTTCTCCTCTCTCTATTGGATCTTCTTATGTGTTTGATTTCTCTCTCTATTGGATCTTCTTATGTGCTTGATTTCTCTCTCTCTTGGAGTCACTAGGGTTTCTTTAGCTCGTTGGAGCATATTGAAGATTAGGGTTAGGAATTCATCCCTTGGAGATTTAAAGATTAGAGTTTTGATGCAATATCCCCAATAGAGCTAGAATAGGATATTACGTTTTATGTTATGTTATGAATGTGTGCTTTGTCAAACACTTGATATTACAATGTTTTATGGTGGCTAGCAACTTTTCACAAACATATTGCATGTATTCTCATAATGGACATTTTTTCAAACATATTGTATGCATCCAAAACACTTGTGGAAATAAAAGAGACAATATAGGCATTTTACTATGGATGAAAACCCAAAACATCAATATAATCACTATTGGTTGTTATAGCAGTTGTTGTACATTAATAAATCACACAATGAATAATCAAATACCAGGAAATGATGCCACTGTATCTTCTAGAAGATGATCTCTTGGCAAAAAACCCCTGTCAAGAGGAATCGACCCCTCCAAGTACCTAACGATTCCTCTTGTCCACACAGCCTGCCAAAGGAAAGGGCTTGGCCCCCTCAAAATGCCTCAATGACTTCTTCTTATCACACAAACCTGCAAAGGATGGGTACGGCTCCCTCAAGGAAACCCCAACAGTCTCCCCAAGTGCCATGGACCTCGTAAAAGAGATAGAACATGCCATGCTAACATACATGCATGCATGCCTGAGACAGGTCTTGAGAAAGACTAAGTGGGATTAGCCAGCCAAGGCTTCATGATCGATTGAATCGGTGATTGATCTAAGGACTTCTCGGCCTACTCTAGAAACCCTCACATACTCCCAAATACAACACGTGACCTCTCCTAGTCCTCATAGCTTGCACAAGAAGCCTCATGGTCTTCTTCAAGGCCTCACAGCCTCCTCAAATCCACCACGACCCTACACAAAGAGATAAATCGACCCCTTAAGCTAGCTCCACGAACCTCCAAGGCCACTTGTTGCACCTCTAAACTGAAGACAAACCCCAAGATGAAGCTATAATGGAAATTTCAGATGGATTCCCCACTAGTCTAGCTAGGGTGGATATTGCACCACCAAAACCAAACCATAATGGAAGGATTTTGACAAAACCCCAATGAAAACTTGGCTCCAAGAGCACTCCCAACAAGAGATCAAATCATAATGCCAAAGTGAAGCACTACTCCTCCTTTTTTTCTTCATCCATGCCTTCTAGAACTTTCCCTTTTTTTACTAAATCAAAAACGACCCTTATCACCCTTTTTATCTTCACTTAAAAATTAAAGTCACTTTTACTAATGTGTAAGTGAAAATTGATCTAAAAGTTACTTTATTACCTTTTTAATTAATGTCACTTTAGAAATATAACATCTCTTAGCTTAATGACATTAAATAAACCCCTTGACTCCCTTTTTCTTCACTGACTATAGCCTATGTGAGTTGTATAGGCTACTAAGTCATCCTCTATCACGATGAAGGGGAAGGGGACATCACAGTCCTCCCTTCCTAAGATTTATTGTCCCCAAGCAAATCCAAATTGAGATGCTGCAAGATATGCTCTCTCTCTCAAGTGGCATCATCTGCGGGAAGATCTCTCCATCTGACCAGGTACTCCCAAATCACTCTTCTCCTCGGCCTCCTTTCTTTGACATCAATAATCCTCTCCAGAGTCAAAACCAACTTCCCTTCCTCATCTAATGGAGGAAGGTTTATTGAAGTGGTGACATGTTGTCCCAACGCCTTCTTAAGGAAAGATACATGGAAGATGTTGTGAATCTTGCTACCCTCTAGCAACTCAACCTCATATTCCACCTCTTCGACTCTCCTAATCAACCTGTATGGTCCATATAAATTAGGCTTTAGCTTCTTTGCACCACTCTTCTTCAGCGAGGACTGTTTGTATGGATTCAACCTTAGATAGACCAAATCCCCAACCTCAAAGTTGTGCTCCACCCTGTGCATGTATGCATACATCTTTTGTTAATTCTAGGTGACATGTATGTTCTCCTTTAGGACTCTCAATATGTCATGGCTCTCCCATAACCAATATTTGGACTTGGGAGCCATGCTCTCCCCGAATATAAAATCCACAATTGATGGAGCATCGTAACCATACAATGCTCTAAATGGACTCATCCCAATGGACATGTGATAAGTGGTATTGTAGTAGTGCTCCCTGAGATGCAACCACTTTATCCAAGCCCTATGTTGTCCCGACACATAGTTTCGTGGGTAACCCTCAATCCACTTGTTTATTGTCTTCGTTTATCCATATGTTTGAGGGTGATAGTTGGTACTAGGTGTCAAATATGTCCTTGATAACCTGAACAATTCCTACCAAAATGCACTGAGAAATATGTTGTCTCGATCATTGACAATGTATCTCGGAATACCATGTAGTATGAACACCTCCCTAAATAATATGTCTATCACCTAAGATGTGTTGTACTCTGAAGGAATGGCAAAAAAGTGTGCATACTTGGTCAACCTTTCCACCACCATGTAGATATAGTCTATGCCATGTACCTTCAACAACCCTGAAATGAAGTCCAAGGAAATGCTCTCCCACTTATGCTCTGGAATATGTAGCGATTGAAGCAAACCCACAGGATGTGTAAGCTCTGACTTGTTCTGCTGACAAGTCATGCACTCTCTCACATATTGTAATACATCATCCTTGAGACCCTTCCAAGAGAATCTCTCGCTCACCTACCCGTAAGTCTTCAGATACCTCGGGTGCCCTGTCGGTGTCGCGTCATGTACTACCCTCAGAATATTATCCTTGAGTGTGGAATCAGGGAAAAGATAGATCATATCCTTTTAGTAGATGATGTCATCCACTACTTTGTACCTGTAATCTTGAATAATACCCTCCATCAACTCACACGAGAATGTATTCTTGGAGTATTCCACCAAGATAATGGACTTCCAATATGATGAGATATTTGTCATGGGCATGCGACAAGTCTCCTGGAAAGGGTGTCAGCCACTACATTCTTCTTTTCCTTTACATACTCAATGTCGAAGTCATATGCCTACACCTTACTCACCCATTTTTGTTGCCACTCGCTCAAGTCCTTATGCTCCAAGAAATACCTCAGGTTGTTGTGGTCGATCCTCACCACAAATCATCCTCCAACTAGGTATTGTCCAAACTTGGCCAATGCATGCATGATAGCCAACATCTCCTTATCATAAATGGGGTACAACCTTTATGTCTCCCTTATCTTCATGCTCTCAAAATCTATGGGGTGTCAATTTTGCATCATCACTGCTCTTATCCCCTCTTTGAATGCATCACACTCCAAAACAAATGGATGAGAAAAATATCAAAGTGCTAACACTAGGAAAGTTCTCATCACCTTCTTCATCCTGTCAAATGTTGCATGTGCCTCCTCTAACCATCTGAATGCACCCTTCTTAGCGAGATTCGTCAATGGTGCACTAACTGGTTAAAATCCTTTCACAAAGCTCTTGTAGTAGTTTCCCAACCTGAAGAACCCCCGCAACTTTGTAATTGATTTGGGTATGGGCCAATATAAAATCACCTAGATATTTTATTGGTGCACCTTCACCCCCTCAACGCCAATCACATGTCCCAAATAGAGAATATTTGTCAACCCAAAATCACACTTTACCTCCTTGGAAAATAATGACTACTCATCCATGATGTTGAGAATATCATCAACATGCCTTAGATGCTCCTCCCAAGTCATGTTGTAGATCAATGGATCATCGAAGAACACTAGTAAGAACTTCCTCAACTACGTGTTGAAGATATGGTCATACATGACTGGAAGGTAGTTGGGGCATTATTCAACCCGAAGGGAATGACTATAAACTCATAGTGCGCGTACAGACATCTGAATGTTGTTTTGTGGATGCCCTCCTCTCTTACCCAAATATAACGGTGCCCTGGTCGAAGATCAATCTTCAAGAAGTACACAACCCCATGAAAATCATATATAAACTCATCGATCCTGGGTATTGGGTACTGGTTTTCGATGGTCTTCTTTTTCAAAGCCTTGTAGCCGATGCACATCCTCATCATGACATCCTTCTTCTTCACCAATACTACTGAAGAAGTGAAGGGACAAGAGCTCGTCCTGATGTGTCCCATCTCCAACACCTCATGTATGGCCTTCTCTATATCATCCTTAAACTTCTTCGGATGCTTGTATGGTGTGGTGATCACGAGTTTTCCCCCCTCCTCTAACTCAATGGCATGCTCAAATCCCCTGTCATGTGGTCTCCCTGCTAGTAATGGCCCGAACACTCTGTCATGCTTCCCAAAGCAACTCCTGTATGTCCACATGGTAGTGATGGCGATCTTGTGATGGCTTATGCATGGTGATCAAGCATTTCGTTGCGCGAGTCATGTCACCATGTCTAAAAATGGCCTCCATGTAATTGTTTGACACAATCATGGGAACTCCTATTGACATACCACTCAGAATAAATCATTGACCTTCTTTATCCTTGAACTCCATCCCAATGTTCTAATAGTTCATGTGGATATCCCCCAGCGAGTATAACCATTAGACACCTAATACCACATGGGTTTTTGTTGAATCCACAACATAAAATTCATCAGTCAATGTATAGTTGCCCAATGTCACTTCCAATCCCATGATCCTTTGAGTACATGTCACGGTGTACCCTTCTACTACCACCATGTTGAACCCCTCAAAGTCCTATGTTGGGTAATGTCTTCTATTTACAATCATTGCATCAATAAAGTTGTGGGTGGCCCCACCATCAATTAGTGTTTTAACTCTTTGCCCCTGCAAAATGCCTATGACCTTGAAGGTGTAATATTTGGGGACTCTTGAAAGAGTGGCAATGGTCACTCCTTTGACACCCTCCCGCAACTTTGTCTCTTCTAGAACCTCAAGAATTGGTTTCTCTATCTCACCACTGCTCTGTCCACTACTTGGTGCATGAGCTATCTCCTCCTCACCATCATTCTCCTCATCGAAAAGCACCTCTATGTAATGTATTGTCCCTTTTCCCATACATAAGTGACCCGGATTCCAAGATCTTTGCAGCTAAATCAAAGATTCTTTCTCTTCAACTCCTTCTGAGTCTACTCATCCATCTTGTCCTTCCCTATGCATGGCTTATGGAAGGGCTTTGTTTCCTTACCCTTTTGTGGAATAAAGGGTTTCATTGGTGCCTTCTTGGGCACTATGTCTACCATGTCTTGGTTCCTCATAATGACGTCTTGTGGTGTGGCTAGCCTGAAGGCTTTCACCCACCCTCTCAAGGGTTCGACTAACCCTTCAATGAATAGCATCACCAACCTCTGCTCTAATATGTCTATCACCATAACAACCATCCTTTGGAACTCTGTGATGTACGCCTCTAGTGTTCTTGTTCGTCTCAACTGTGCTAAATCCTTGAAGTGGATCTTGGGATCCTTCTAGTCGAACTTGTCCATCAACCTTTGGGTTAAGTCCTCATAAGAGGTGATGTCGGCATGCCCCAATGTCACTAACCCATGGTACCACCACTCACGAGCTTCTCCATCTAAGTGTAGTGGGAAAAAATTAATTTCCTTTACTTTTGTCATCTGGTTAAGTTGGAATTAAGTGTCCAACTTCTACACCCAAGCTTAGGTTGTGATCTTGACATATTCGTCAAAAGGTGAAATGGACAACTTCCCTACCTTGCGCATGAGATCAAAGTTCTGTTCATTTTTTGTTGCTCTGTTCCACTCCCTAAGATTGTTCCTTTTTCTTGATGTTGCAAAATCCAGGTAAGACAAGGCTTCTTGGATCTCTTCCCCTAATGCTTGATACTCAATGAAGTAGGAGGTAAAATAAACCTCCTAACCCTGCTGCTCATGTGCTCCTATAGGATACTTTTCAAGGAACTATGGTAATAAGGGCATAGGTGTCCTCCTGTTACCTTCCTGTGAAACACTCTGTACTGGAATATGGGTATGGCTACCCTCTGCATGAGCTCTTCCTCCATGGAATCCACTGGGTCCAGCCTGTCCTACATTAGGTTGGTTCCCTCGCTGGCCCACCAACTACATGAGCACCTCAAGGGTTTGTTGTTGGTACCTATTCATCTCTGCCTTGCTCTAGGACGTCTCTTCTTGTTTCTGGTTCACCTCATTCTGCCCCTTGCCCAAATCACTCATTATCCTGATCACACTTTCTTTTGAAGGATCTCCCGTGACTCCTTTAATTTCTTCTTCATTGATGACTTTGATCCTGGGATGGGTTGTCCCCCACGTGCTCTAGTTATCGTGTAAGTGACAACCTTCTTGCCTTTTGGCATCAATGCCTCATGAAATCACAGGTTGGCCAGATCTCCAACTCTGGTACCACTATAATATCCCTCAAAGAGCAAGAATAGGATATTATGTTTTATGTTATGTTTTGACTGTGTGCTTTGTCAAACACTTGATATTGCGATGTTTTATGGTGGCTGACAAGTTTTCACAAATATATTGCATGTATTCTCACAATGAACATTGTGTCAAACATATTGTATGCATCCAAAATACTCATGGAAATAGAAGAGACAATATAGGCATTTTAATATGGATAAAAATCACAAACAACATTACAATCACTAATGGATGTTATAGCAGCTGCAGTGTACTGCCCCCCTCCAATTGATGACTTATTAGCCTATACGACTCTTGTAGGTTGTAGTTAAAAAGAAAAGGGGAGTGAAAGCATCAAACCCTAAAGAGACATTAAATAAAATAAGCAATTATATTTTATTGAATAGGAATTAAGTAAGGGTTTGATTTGGTCAAAATAAGAAAGATATAGAAGAATTGGAAAAAAAAAAATAGAGGGGTAGCCTACCTCCTTGGCATTATGAATTGATATATTATTGAGTGCTCTTGTATCCAGTGTTTTAGTTGGGGTTTTGTGAAGAACCTTCCATTGCAAGTTTAGTTTCGGTGTTGAAATACCGACCCTAGCTAGACAAAGAGAGGGATTCATCTAGAATCCTCTTGGAGTTCTTCGTATTGATTGATTCCATTCCGGAGGGTATTGAAGTAATCAATCGACGCGCAACATTTGCAGCAGGTTTTAGGAGGAGTTCAAACATCAGAGCCGCCAACATTCAAAGGGTTTTGCGTAACCCTGAGTAGAGGCATCCCCGTGGGTTGAGTAAGGGTCGTCTCGTGAGGATCCGCGAGTCACCTAGTAGGCATCCTGTGTTGGACACACCTACCACACTTAGAGGGGGGGGTGAATGAGTGTGGGGATATTTTTCCCAAAACTTCCCTATTACACAAAACTCATTAGTTATCATTCGACATTTACTCATTACTCATTGCTGTCATTAATAATCAGTTAGATGTGAATACATATCAACAACATATATCAACAATATATCATCAACAAATCATCTCCACAAGGAACACAAGATGTATGTACAATTTTTCATTTTATTATGGACTTCAATCCAGGGGTTTTTCAGCAACAACTGAATAGAGTACAACTCTGCAAGAGCATCAACTCTTTATGCAAGGCTCAACTTACATTCTCAGCACCAACTGAGATGAGGCAACAATCCTCAACAGATATCAATCTGTACCATAAACAAGAGCATCAACCATGCACCAACCTGTAATCAACCTGTACCATAAACAAGTGCATCCAACCATGTACCAAGTATATACCAATCATATTTCAACTACTCATCAACAATTACTCATCAATATGTACCAACATCATCAACTATACACCTCATGTATGTCCCAACTCATCAACTGCTTGTCTCAACCATCACTAGTTTTGGATTAGTCAACAACCCTAACTTGAAATAATCATACTTTGTACCTATAATGAATAAAGATATGAAACTGGTACACAATTTTCTTCAATGTGTTTTTTGCAATTCCTCCAGGTGGCACTTCTTGTAACCTCTCAGAAAAGGAGTTATAGCAAAAATGACATACCTTGCTGAATTCTGGATTATTCTAGAGAGCGACCTTGTAGAGTGTGCCCCACACGGAATATTTATAGAATTGATCTGAAAGTGTTCCAGAGACAACTAAAAACTATAATCTAACCAACACAATTGGTCTCACTGAATTTGGATATGTTATGAAGAAGTTATGACGTTTTTTACCCGAAACACTTGTTTTTAACTAGTTTCAGGACTAGTCACAAACCCTATTTTCCACGGAGTGTAACTCCCAAAATACAATGACACACAAGCTAAATTTTTAACCACATATACTTGGATATGTTTTCTCGCTTGCATAGCAATTTCAGGATCTGAATCATTGTAGAAAAAAAATTTATAGCGAAAATGGTGAGATGACCTGTAAATAACATACCTTAGAAAGCATCATCAAAAGAATTTATCCTCCCTTCAATTCCGGCCCTCTTTTCTTCACCTTCCTTATGAAATTAGACTTATATATCCTTGTTTACCTCAGTCACCTATATATCTTCAATATTCTCAAGTGTTCCACACCAAAAATGCTCAAGAAGCTCTCACAAGAAGCTCTCCATCAACACTCCAAAAGATATTCTCACAAGAAGCTCTCCATTGATCCACAAAAAGGATGAT
>ML839629.1:63162-87806 GCA_009831015.1 Picea engelmannii | reverse complement strand
GGTTTCCTCCATTGGAAAATGGTTTGGTGGGTAAAGGGCTTAATGAACCACCCAATTCTCAACGTTGCAACCAGTGTGGGATTATTACGCACACACACAAGGAGGAGAGGCAGTATTAAAGTGGAACGATATTCACGCAAACGAGAATATGACACTGTTATTAAGGAATGCAGCAAGGAAAGGCAAAGCTTCAGAATGGGAACCCTGGCACAAGGGTGAAACACCATAATCACAACACCAACACCAGATTTTAGTAGGAGACCGGTAGAGAACCTCCACCAAGTGATCCAAGGGATGCCTCCCTTGGCAAATGGTTTGGTGTGTTAAGGGCTTAATGAACCATGCAATTCTCATGGCTACAACCAATGTGGAATTATTACGCACACACACAAGGGGGAGAAGAAGTATTAAAGTGGAATGGATTTCATGCAGACGGAAATATGCCACTGTTAGTAAGTAACGAACTAAGTAAAGGAAAAGCTTCATAAAGGGAAACGGGGCATGGGAGTCAAACACCACAATCAAGACACCAACAACAGATGTTAGTAGGAGATAGGGAGCAAACCTCCACCAATCGACCCCGGGACTTCCTCCGTTGGAAAATTATTTGGTACGTGAAGGGCTTAATGAACCACACAATTCTCAACGTTGCAACCAATGTGGGATTATTACGCACACACATAAGGCAGAGAGGTAGTATTAAATTGGAACGACATTCACGCAAATGGGAACATGCCACCGTTATCAGGGAATGCAGTAAGGAAAGACAAAGCTTAAAAATAGGAACCATGGAATGGGGGTGAAACAGCACTATCACGACACCAACACCAAATGTTAGTAGGAAACCAATAGCAAACCTCCAGCAGGAGACCCAACGGTTGCCTCCATTGACAAATTGTTTGGTGTGTGAAGGGCTTAATGAACCACCCAATTCTCAAGGCTGAAACCAATGTGGGATTATTATGCACACACCCAAGGGGGAGAGGTAGTATGAAAATCCAACAGAGTTCACGCAAGCGGGAATATGCCACTCTTATTTGGGAATGCAATAATGAAAGGCAAAGCTTCATAAAGGGAAATGAAGCATGGGGGTCCAAAACCAAAATCATGACACCGACACTGGGAAATCGAGAGCAAACCTCCACAAACCATCCCCATGACTGCCTCCTTTGGTAGTTGGTTTGGTGGGTGAAGGGCTTAATGAAACACTCAATTCTCAAGGCCAGAACCAATGTGGGATTATTACGCACACACAAAAGGGGGAGAGGTAGTATTAAAGTCGAATGGAGTTCACGCAGATGAGAATATGCCACTCTTATTTGGGAATGAAATAACCAAAGACAAATATTCACAAAGGGAAAGGAGGCATGGTGTTCAAAAACCACAATCACAAAACCGACACCAAATGTTAGTAGGAGACCGGGAGAAAACCCCCACCAGGTGGCCCCACAGCTACCTCCGTTGGCAAATGATTTGGTGGGTGAAGGGCTTAATGAACCATCCAATTCTCGGTGATGGAACCAATGTGGAATTATTATGCACACACACAAGGGGGAGAGGCAGTATTAAAGTGGAATGACATTCACGCAAACAGGAATATGCCATTGTCATTAGGGAATGCAATAAGGAAAGGCAAAGCTTCAGAATTTAAACCCTGGCACAGGGGTGAAAAACCAGAAACACGACACCAACTCCAGATGTTAGTATGAGACGAGGAGCAAACCTCCACCAAGCGACCCAATGGCTGCCTCTGTTAGCAAATGGTTAGGTGGGTTAAGGGCTTAATGAACTTTCCAATTCTTGAGGCTGCAATCAACATGGGAGTATTACGCACACAAACAACGGTGAGAAACAATATTAAATTGGAACGTAATTCATCAAGACGAGAATATGCCACTGTTACTAGGGAATGAAGTAAGGAAACACAAAGTTTCACAAAGGGAACAGAGGCACGGGGCTCAAACACCAAAATCACGACACCGACACCAAATGTTAGAAGGATACCAAGAGTAAACATCCACCAACCAGCCCAAGGGTTTCCTCCATTGGAAAATGGTTTGGTGGGTAAAGGGCTTAATGAACCACCCAATTCTCAACATTGCAACCAGTGTGGGATTATTACACACACACACACAAGGGGGTAAGGCAGTATTAAAGTGGAACGACATTCACACAAACGGGAATATGCCACTGCTATTAAGGAATGCAGCAAGGAAAGGCAAATCTTCAAAATGGGAACACTGGCACAGGGGTGAAACACCACAATTCCAAAACCAATGCCTGATGTTAGTAGGAACCAGGAGAGAACCTCCACCAAGCGATCCAAGGGATGCCTCCATTGGCAAATTGTTTGGTGTGTTGAGGGTTTAATGAACCACACAATCCACAAGGCTGCAACCAATGTGGAATTATTACGCACACACTCAAGGGGGAGAGTAATTATTAAAGTGGAATGGATTTCATGCAGACGGAAATATGCCACTGTTAGTAAGTAACACAGGAAGTAAAGGCAAATCTTCATAAAGGGAACTCGGGCATGGGCATCAAACACCATAATCAAGACACCAACAATAGATGTTAGTAGGAGACAGAGAGCAAACCTCCACCAATCGTCCCCGAGACTGCCTCTGTTGGAAAATTGTTTGGTGCGTGAAGGGCTTAATGAACCACCCAATTCTCAACGTTGCAACCAATGTGGGATTATTACGCACACACACAAGGGGATTATTACGCACACACACAAGGGAGAGAGGCAGTAAAAAATTGGAACGACATTCACGCAAATGGGAAGATTCCACCGTTATTAGGGAATGCAATAAGGAAAGACAAAGCTTAAAAATAGGAACCATGGAACGGGGGTGAAACACCACAATCACGACACCAACACCGAAAGTTAGTAGGAAACCAATAGCAAACCTCTAGCAAGACACCCAAGGGTTGCCTCCATTGCCAAATCATTTGGTGTGTGAAGGGCTTAATGAGCCACCCAATTCTCAAGGCTGCAACCAATGTGGGATTATTACGCACACACCCAAGGGGGAGAGGTAGTATTAAAATCGAACGGAGGTCACGCAGGCGGTAATATGCCACTCTTATTTGGGAATGCAATAATTAAAGGCAAAGCTTCGTAAACGAAAATGAAGCAAGGGGGTCAAAAACCAAAATCACGACACCGACACTAGGAAATCGAGAGAAAACATCCACAAACCGACCCCACGACTGCCTCCTTTGGTAGTTGGTTTGGTGGGTGAAGGGCTTAATGAACCACTCAATTCTCAACGCTGGAACCAATGTGGGATTATTACGCACACACAAAAGGGGGAGAGGTAGTATTAAAGTCGAATAGAGTTCACGCATATCAGAATATGCCACTCTTATTTGGGAATGCAATAACCAAAGAAAAATCTTCACAAAGGGAAATGAGGGATGGGGGTCAAAAACCACAATCACGAAACCGACACCAAATCGTAGTAGGAGACCGGGAGCAAACCCCCACCAAGCGGCCCCACGGCTACCTCCATTGGCAAATGATTTGGTGGGTGAAGGGCTTAATGAACCATCCAATTCTCGGTGATGGAACCAATGTGGAATTATTATGCACACACATAAGGCAGAGAGGCGGTATTAAAGTCGAATGACATTCACGCAAACGGGAATATGCCATTGTCATTAGCGAATGCAATAAGGAAAGACAAAGCTTCAGAATCGAAACCTTGGAATAGGGGTGAAACACCACAATCACGACACCAACACCAGATTTTATTAGGAGATCCGGAGCAAACCTCCACCAAGCGACCCAATGGCTTCCTCTGTTAGCAAATGGTTAGGTGGGTGAAGGGCCTAATTAAGCTTCCAATTCTTAAGGCTGTAATCAACATGGGATTATTACGCACACACACAATGGTGAGAAACAATATTAAAGTGGAACGTAATTCATCAAGACGAGAATATGCCACTTTTATTAGGGAATGAAGTAAGGAAAGCAAAATCTTTACAAAGGGAACAGAGGCACGCGGCTCAAACACCAAAATCACGACACCGACACCAAATGTTAGAAGGAGACCGAGAGCAAACATCCACCAAGAAGCCCAAGGGTTTCCTCCATTGGAAAATGGTTTGGTGGGTAAAGGGCTTAATGAACCACCCAATTCTCAACGTTGCAATTAGTGTGGGATTATTAGGCACACACACAAGGGGGAGAGTCAGTATTAAAGTGGAACGACATTCATGCAAACGGGAATATGCCACTGTTATTAAGGAATGCAGTAAGGAAAGGCAAAGCTTCAAAATGGGAACACTGGCCCAAGGGTGAAACACCACAATCACAACACCAACACCAGATGTTAGTAGGAGATCGGGAGAGAACCTCCACCAAGCGATCCAAGGGATGCCTCCCTTGGCAAATGGTTTGGTGTGTTGAGGGCTTAATGAACCACGCAATTCACAAGGCTGCAACCAATGTGGAATTATTACACACACACACACAAGGGGGAGCGGAAGTATTAAAGTGGAATGGATTTCATGCAGACGGAAATATGCCACTGTTAGTAAGTAACGCAGTAAGTAAAGGCAAAGTTTCATAAAGGGAACTGGGGCATGGGCGTAAAACACCACAATCGAGACACCAACAACAGATGTTAGTAGGAGACAAGGAGAAAACCTCCACCAATCGTCCGCAGGACTGCCTCCGTTGGAAAATTGTTTGGTGCGTGAAGGGCTTAACAAACCACCCAATTCTCAACGTTACAACCAATGTGGGATTATTACGCACACACACAAGCGAGAGAGGCAGTATTAAATTGGAAGGACATTCACGCAAACGGGAACATGCCATCGTTATTAGGGAATGCAGTAAGGAAAGACAAAGCTTAAAAATAGGAACCATGGAACGGGTTCCGTGGAGCGAGGGTGAAACACCGCAATCACTACAGCAACACCGAATGTTAGTAAGAAACCAATAGAAAACCTCCAGCAAGAGATCCCAGGGTTTCCTCAGTTGGCAAATTGTTTGGTGTGTGAAGGGCTTAATGAACCACCCAATTCTCAAGGCTGCAACCAATGTGGGATTATTACGCACACACCCAAGGGGGAGAGGTAGTATTAAAATCGAACGGAGTTCACGCAAGGCATGGGCATCAAACACCACAATCAAGACACCAACAACAGATGTTAGAAGAAGATCGGGATCAAACCTCCACCAATCGTCCCCAGTACTGCCTCCATTGGAAAATTGTTTGGTGCGTGAAGGGCTTAATGAACCACCCAATTCTCAATGTTGCAACCAGTGTGGGATTATTACGCACACACACAAGGGGGAGAGGCAATATTAAATTGGAATGACATTCAGGCAAAGGGGAACATGCCACCGTTATTAGGGAATGCAGTAAGGAAAGACAAGCTTAAAAATAGGAACCGTGGAACGGGGGTGAAACACCACAATCACGACACCAACACCGAATGTTAGTAGGAAACCAATGGCAAACCTAGAGCAAGAGACCCAAGGCTTGCCTCCGTTGGCAAATTGTTTGGTGTGTGAAGGGCTTAATGAACCACCCAATTCTCAAGGCTGCAACCAATGTGGGATTATTACGCACACACCCAATGTGGAGAGGTAGTATTAAAATCGAACGGAGTTCACGCAGGCGAGAATATGCCACTCTTATTTGGGAATGCAATAATGAAAGGTAAAGCTTCATAAAGGGAAATGAAGCATGGGGGTTCATAACCAAAATCACAACATCGACACTAGGAAATCAAGAGCAAACCTCCACAAGCCATCCCCACGACTGCCTCCTTTGCTAGTTGGTTTGGTGGGTGAAGGGCTTAATGAACCACTCAATTCTCAAGGCTGGAACCAATGTGGGATTATTACGCACACACAAAAGAGGCAGAGGTAGTATTAAAGTCGAATGGAGTTCACGTAGATGAGAATATGCCACTTGTATTTGGGAGTTCAATAACCAAAGACAAATCTTCACAAAGGGAAAGGAGGCATGGGGGTCAAAAACCACAATCACGAAACCGACACCAAATGTTAGTAGGAGACCGGGAGAAAACCCCCACCAAGCGGCCCCATCGCTGCCTCTGTTGGAAATGATTTGGTGGGTGAAGGGCTTAATGAACCATCCAATTCTCAGTGATGGAACCAATGTGGAATTATTATGCACACACACAAAGGGGAGAGGCAGTATTAAAGTGGAACGAAATTCATGCAAACGGGAATATGCCATTGTCATTAGGGAATGCAAAGCTTTAGAATTGAAAGCTTGGCACAAGGGTGAAACACCACAAACACGACACCAACACCATATGTTAGTAGGAGACCATGAGAAAACCTCCACCAAGCGACCCAATGGCTGCCTCCGTTAGCAAATGGTTAGGTGGCTTAAGGGCTTAATGAACCTTCCAATTCTTGAGGCTGCAATCAACATGGGAGTATTACGCACACACAAAACAGTGAGAAACAATATTAAATTGGAACGTAATTCATCAAGACTAGAATATGCCACTGTTATTAGGGAATGAAGTAAGAAAAGGCAAAGTTTCACAAAGGGAACAGAGGCACGGGGCTCAAACACCAAAATCATGACACCGACACCAAATGTTAGAAGGATACCAAGAGCAAACATCCACCAAGCAACCCAAGGCTTCCCTCCATTGGAAAATGGTTTGGTGGGTTAAGGGCTTAATGAACCACCCAATTCTCAACGTTGCAACCAGTGTGGGATTATTACGCACACACACAAGGGGGTGAGGCAGTATTAAAGTGGAACAACATTCACGCAAATGGGAATATGCCACTGTTATTAAGGAATGCAGTAAGGAAAGGCAAATCTTCAAAATGGGAACACTGGCACAGGGGTGAAACACCACAATCCCAACACCAACACCAGATGTTAGTAGGAGAATGAGAGAGAACCTCCACCAAGCGATCCAAGGGATGCCTCCGTTGGCAAATTGTTTGGTGTGTTAAGGGATTAATGAACCACACAATTCACAAGGCTGCAACCAATGTGGAATTATTACGCACACACCCAATGTGGAGAGGTAGTATTAAAATCGAACGGAGTTCATGCAGGCGAGAATATGCCACTCTTATTTGGGAATGCAATAATGAAAGGCAAAGCGTCATAAAGGGAAATGAAGCATGGGGGTTCATAACCAAAATCACAACATCGACACTAGGAAATCAAGAGCAAACCTCCACAAGCCGTCCCCACGACTGCCTCCTTTGGTAGTTGGTTTGGTGGGTGAAGGGCTTAATGAACCACTCAATTCTCAAGGCTAGAACCAATGTGCGATTATTAAGCACACACAAAAGAGGCAAAGGTAGTATTAAAGTCGAATGGAGTTTACGCAGATGAGAATATGCCACTCTTATTTGGGAATGAAATAACCAAAGACAAATCTTCACAAAGGGAAAGGAGGCATGGGGGTCAAAAACCACAATCACGAAACCGACACTAAATGTTAGTAGGAGACCGAGAGAAAACCCCCACCAAGCGGCCCCACCATTGCCTCCGTTGGCAATGATTTGGTGGGTGAAGGGCTTAATGAACCATCCAATTCTCCGTGATGGAGCCAATGTGGAATTATTATGCACACACACAAGGGGGAGAGGCAGTATTAAAGTGGAACGACATTCACGCAAACCGGAATATGCCATTGTCATTAGGGAATGCAAAGCTTCAGAATTGAAATCTTGGCACAAGGGTGAAACACCACAAACACGACACCAACACCAGATGTTAGTAGGAGACCAAGAGAAAACCTCCACCAAGCGACCCAATGGCTGCCTCCATTAGTAAATGGTTAGGTGGGTTAAGGGCTTAATGAACCTTCCAATTCTTGAGGCTGCAATCAACATGGGAGTATTACGCACACACACAACGGTGAGAAACAATATTAAATTGGAACGTAATTCATCCAGACTAGAATATGCCATTGTTATTAGGGAATGAAGTAAGAAAAGGCAAAGTTTCACAAAGGGAACAGAGGCATGGGGCTCAAACACCAAAATCTCGACACCGACACCAAATGTTAGAAGGATACCAAGAGAAAACATCCACCAAGCAGCCCAAGGGTTCCCTCCATTGGAAAATGGTTTGGTGGGTTAAGGGCTTAATGAACCACCCAATTCTCAATGTTGCAACCAGTGTGGGATTATTACGCACACACACAAGGGGGTGAGGCAGTATTAAAGTGGAACGACATTCGCGCAAACAGGAATATGCCACTGTTATTAAGGAATGCAGTAAGGAAAGGCAAAGCTTCAAAATGGGAACACTGGCACAGGGGTGAAACACCACAATCCCAACCAACACCAGATGTTAGTAGGAGACCGGGAGAGAACCTCCACCAAGCGATCCAAGGGATGCCTCCGTTGGCAAATTGTTTGGTGTGTTAAGGGCTTAATGAACCACACAATTCACAAGGCTACAACCAATGTGGAATTATTACGCACACAAACAAGGGGGAGCGTAATTATTAAAATGGAATGGATTTCATGCAGACGGAAATATGCCACTATTAGTAAGTAACACAGTAAGTAAAGGAAAAGCTTCATAAAGGGAACTGGGGCATGGGCGTCAAACACCACAATCAAGACACCAACAACAGATGTTAGTAGGAGACAGGGAGCAAACCTCCACCAATCGTCCCCGGGACTGCCTCCATTGGAATATTGTTTGGTGCGTGAAGGACCGCCTTGGAGAATTAACTCCCGTGCAACTTAGATCCCTGCAATGCCTCATGGCCGTCGATCTTGATGTATAGTGATCAACGCCAGTGTGGGTCCTCCGACCCTTAACTTCGTTACATAACCTCAACCCCACTAACCATGCTCATACGGAATGCCACGTGGCGGAATACTAGCGGATGACTCGTGGCCCAATCAAATGGGTGTCACACGTCATGTTGCATATGGCAATTCAAACTTATACGGGTTCAAAACCCACTGACACGTGGTGCACAATCCATGTGTCCACGTTAAACTAAGTGACTTCATCATGAATCACTACTTCGGCTCTTTGGGAGATTTCGCCCTTCACTACTGCGATTGACCTTTTAACATTGGCTTGATCCAACGGTCGAGCTCTCCTCCCCAGACCCATGGTGTAGATCCACTTTCGAGACTTCGGGGCTTCGGGCTTCGACCCTTCTCTTGTTTTTGGCATCAGACTTCACTGAAGTCGCAAAGTTCGAAGGGCTTCTGGGTTAATTCTTCTGCACCTTCCCCCAGATCTAACGGTCGTAAGGGATTTCCCTTCCTTTCGAACAGATCCTACAATGCAGAACAAACTCTGTTACTCTGCGGATTTCCAAATAAATTCACGGCTAACTGCCTCGCAACATTACCAGATCTGACGGTCGTGAAGGATTCTCATTCTCCTAAACAGATCCTAAGGTCCACATTACTCTGCGGCCCAATACCACGTCTATCGTGGTTTTACAACACCGCTACTCCTCCTGAGCTTCGTAACACAGCCAAGGTAACTTCTTGGTACTCAGGAAGGTTCTGAGGTTCGAAATTGGTCCTCCAGACACAATTTCTTCTTGAGACCTTCGGTCCAATAACCACTTATCCAGCCCATTCAGGCTCAGTGTTTGAATCCTTGGCTCTAAAATTGAATTTTGTCTACATTGATAGCAATTCTTTCTGAAACTTTTGCTTCAACTTCCACTAACATGGTCCATCCAGGCTCAGTTTTGTAACCATGCTCTGATACCAATTCGTAACATCCCTAGATCCGAACCGGCCTGGGCAATGCCACTACTCATCTCTGACTTAGCTGGCATACCAAATTGTAGCATCCCTGACCCTCCACAGAGACCAAGTAAGGCTACCACTGTGGAACATTCACATATATATCTATAACATTTTAATCGAATTAAAACACATAACACATAGTTACTGTTACCATTCAGATTCAAACAATATTAACAATAAATCCACATGCAATGGAACACATGATAACATTCAAGCATCAATATCACAAACATGCATAACATATAAATCAATCACATACTGATACTTACCTTTTAGCTGGAGTAAATCCACCAACTACGTGCAGACTTTCCACGAACCTCCTGACCATAGACCACGCTGCTCATCATGCTTAGCAGTGGGTCACCCCCGAGCTAGGACTAAGCTCCACCTAGGGAAAGGGAATCCCTAGACTAGGCTAAGGTCACAGGAAACTACACAGTGCAACTGGAAGGGTTCTCTCCAGGAGCCTTCTTACGCCCACTACTCACAGACTCTTATTCCCCACATGCATGTTCCACCCGGGAGTATACACCTTCACAAGCACAGTTCGTCGGTGCTTCACCTCTCTCTCTGGGTCTCGGAAACAGACCAGATCAAGAATTCTCAGAGCTCTGTAGCTGGTGTTGGACTCTTTCTGGGATAAAACCACTTCCTAGTAGACTCTCTCACCTGGAGAGAGTTGCTTACAGGCTTGACAACCCGCCTCTTCAACCATGGGCCTGACAACCCGGTTTTTCAGCCACTTTTGACTCAATTATCACAAGGTGAGGACAACAACCACAACCACTGGTCAATTCCCCTCAGGACACACAAAAGGCAACAACCCAAAGGTGGTTCGTGTATAGACTCTACTTTGCAAGAGCAGTTAGGCTCGGCTCACAGGACACACAAGTGACACGTCTCAATCAACTCAGAGGATGAACACAAACTTCTGCCATTCGAACCGAGGTGAATTGACTTTCCAGAAAAACAACACATGCTTCCCACCCCGAACTGTGTGAGGCATACCGAACACAGACGCAGAGCTCCCCCTGGTTCAGACAACTCCCGGTGGAATGGAGGAAGAACCCCCTCCACGGTTCAATCTTTGGGTTAAATTGCATGTGCCAGGGCCGACACATGTCACCCATGAGGTTGCATGCGCTCCATAGCATGCGTTCCCTTTTGCACACATTCCCCTTCCAGGAACTTAGGATAAAAACATACCTTTATCATAACTATGGGAATAATAATAAATCATTATTCCCAAGGACTTAAGCCCCTAGGCTTAACACTTAGCCTCTCTTTCCAACTTTTCAACCCCTTTTCCCTTACCCACCTTGTGGAAGCTTAGTCCCCCATCACTCTTTCTTCGTAGTCGGTCTACACGCAGCGATGTTTATTCCTTATTAATGTTCTGCATATTACATTTACAAAAACATGCTCCTGGCCTTAACACTTAGGCTCTCTGGCCTAATAAACACATAAGCCCACCGACTTATATTAACTTGGCTCACCAGCCTATAAAACATACTTGCAATTCATAATACAATTGGGGCATGTCCTTGAGGTATTACACAAAGGGTCCAACTCCAAAAGAAATAATGGTCTCTAATCTTCAGCTCCATCATATCATGTATGCCAATCAACCAAACACGGCCTCAACTGAAATAAATAAATAAATAAAGATAAAAAAAAATTAAAAAGCCTCTAAAAGAAGATAAAAATTGAGAGACGGAGGAGTCGTGTAGATTAAGCACATAACCTACCGGATTTAGGTAGAATTAGGATCATCAGTTCCATGTAAATAATAAAATTTCTAAATAACAATTTTACAGGGTTTGATGTTTTCGCTATATCTGTCTGACATGATTAGTTGTTTTCTCTGTACCTTCATGGCCAAGAATGAGGCAAAGACCTATAATAATTGCACATCAACTGAAATAATGGACTCCATTCTTCATCTTCGTCATCCCATCTCTGCAAATCAACCAAACATTGTAGGATAAACCAATTTCGGGAAGATATATTTCCGGAAAAATGGAAGTGTATTTATTTGATTTAAAGAGAGACACAATGGAGACTCTCAAACTGACTAGGTGGCGGGCCATAAAAATAAGTTAACGATTTATCCCCTACACAATACACTCATGCATGCTAGAGTTATACCCGAAACCACCTAACAAATGAACCAATACGGAATGGAATGCTTAGTACATATCCATTTATATTTTTAGAAAGTTCTTCATGTTTTCTCCCTATTTTATAAATACAAGTTAAGTTATTTATCATTTATGTATATTTTATGAAAACACATTAAAATTATAACTTTAATTGTATGTTCTAAGCCTATTTTATAAAGAAAAATAATAGTATGTTTTAAACATATTTTATAAAGAAAAATATATATTAAGTTATCCATGTATGTTATATGCCTATTTTATAAACATAGAAAAATACATATTAAGTTATCTATGTAGGTTATATTTTATATTTTATAAACATATATCCATCTATTTAATATTTAAATAGTTTTAGATAGTTATTATTAATATAGATTTGTTTTAATTTTAATTTTATATTTATTTAGTAATTATATGTTTAATATAAAGTATAATAATTATTATAATGATATTGATATGTATTATTTTAATATTATATTTATAATTGATGACGATATTCATATAAATTTATTTTAATTTCATGTTTATTAAATAATTATATGAGTAGTTAATTAGTGGATAAAGAGCACATATGTCATTAGTGGGAATTGAAACTAAGTGGGTAGGATAGTCTTGAATCCAAGGATCATTTGGAAGAAATTCAATTGACATGTTGAGTTTATCTATTTGTTAACTTTATGAATTGCACTGTAATTACATGTCTATTAATTGATTATATGAGTAAATTGACATGGTGAATTTATCTACTTGTCTCAATAAATGTTATGTCTATTGAGTTATTATATGAGTGAATTAAGAAGTGAACAAAGAACACATATGTTACAAGTGGGAATTGACATGAGGTGTGTTACTCCATAGACCATTTTTCATATAAAATATAATATTAATAATTATTATTCATCATAAAAATGATTTACATTCATTTTAATATCATTTTAATTTCATATTTATTAAATGGTTATATAAAAACTAAGTTAAAAATAAACAAAAAAAAACAAAAAACAAAGATAAACATTATCCATGTGATAACATTCAACCATATTAAGTTATACATACACCTCAATATTATTATTGATGTAAATTCCATGTGAGTTTAAAATGAAATAAATCATTACGTGAAAAACGAATCAATACTGAATTCCCATTACATATTATTTGTATTTCTGAAGTTGTATTTTTGAAAAGTTTTTCATGTTTTATCCATATTTTATAAATATACATTGAATTATACATATATGTTTTATGCATATTTTATAAATATGGATGGATCTAAATAATAATTTTAAATAGTTATTATTATTAATATATAGATTTGTATATATTTATTAAATAATTATATATTTAATATAAAAGTGTGGGCCCTTGGGAATTAACACTAGGCACACTAGATGTGGAAAGGAACAAAACTGGTGGAATTTGAAAGGCATAAAGAGACTCTCCTAGTATGATAGGGAGAAGATTTAGGGTTTCCGATGGTTTTAGTTTATCAAGATTAATGACTATATTTATATGTATTATTTTAATATTATATTTATTATTGATGATAATATATTAATATATTAATATATTAATATATATATATATATATATATATATATATATATATATATATATATATATATATATTGTCTATTAAGTAATTATATAAGTAGTTAACCAGTGGATAAAAAGCACATATATCACAAGTGGGAATTGAAACTAGGTGGATAGGATATAGTTTTTATCTACTTGTTAACTTACTCTATAGTAGTGTATATATAAATTGAAGGGTAATTATATGTTTATTAAGTAATTATATGAGTAATTAACAAGTTGATAAATAGCACATATGTCACAAGTGGGGATTGAAATGAGGTGGGGACAAAACCCAAATTCAATTGACATATTGAGTTTATCTACTTATTAATTTACTTCATTAAATTTAAATGATGTAAAAATAAACAATTTTCCATATAAAATATAATATTAATAATTATTATTTATCATAAAAATCATTTACATTTTTTTTTATATCATTTTAATTTCATAGTTATTATATATTTATATAAAAACTAAGTTAAAAAATAAACATGTGATAACGTTTCAACCATATTAAATTATACATATATCTCAATATTATTATACCTCAATATTATTATTGATGTAAATTACATACTTTAAAATGACATAATATAATTTWTTTATTTATTTTTTTAAATGTAACATCCTAAAATTATTATTTATATTCATAATTCATCCAAAACCTATTATCATTTATAATCATAATTTATTTAAATAAATTAAATATAAAAAAGAAAATTAATTTTATTCTAAATAAAATCATAACTTTTATATATATATATATATATATATATATATATATATATAATTTTTTAAAAACATCTTAAAATTACCAATTATCTATAATTTATTCATAGATCTTTGATTTAGATAGAAAGATGGAATAAGATTGTGGAATTACCAATTACCCATAATCTATTCATAGTTTTTTTATTTAGATGGAATAGGATTCTGGTGGACTAGATTAATTTCACATGATCATCTCGTGTTATTAGGTTCAAGTATCATTTGTACATGTAATTAGATCTATGGTTAATAAGAGGTTTAAATATCATTTGTACATGTAATTAGACCTATAGTTAATAAGAGGGTATTTTTCATGTGTTATAAGTGAAAAATGGAAAAAATAAATAAATTTATTTTAAAATAAAATCTTTAATAAATAATCAAACTCATCCAACCAAAACTTATTTAAGATTAAAAATGAAAAAAATAAATTAATTTTCCCAATAAAATAAAATAAGAAGCTAAAACAAACAAAATCGAATCTATATACACCTCTAGACAATAAACCAAACCATTGAGTAATTCAATAAAAATAACAAACAAAACTAATTTTATGATTCAAAATCAATTACAATGTTAAAAGCTAACTAAAATTAAATATGGAGAGAATGTGTACCTGCATCACAGTAGCAGGAGACAAGGTTATCCGACCGCGGCGAATCCCGAAATAAGAAAAGATTTAACTCCGTGACAAAATATTTAATCAAATGTAGTTTTCTCCATCTCGTCTCGCCAACATTTACGCTTTATCGATACCCAAGGTTTCATTGATCTCCTCCTCTGCATCCAACAATAAAATAAAATCGGCTGACCAAACAATTCAAACAAGCATAGGAAAAAAATGAAAAATAAAAGAAAGATCCACCAAATACAATAACATATCTAACTTACAGTAACTCTGGGACAAAATATTTAATCAAATGTAGTCTTCTCCATCTCGTCTCGCCAACATTTACGCTTTATTGATAGCCAGGGTTTCATTGATCTTCTCCTCTGCATCCGACAATAAAATAAAATCGGTCGGCCAGACAATTCAAACAGGCATATGAAAAAAAAATGAAAAATAAAAGAAAGATCCACCAAGACACCAAATACAGTAACATATCTAACTTACAGAACGATAATAAATAACCAAATTCAATTCAGGATTAAAAATGAAAAAAATAGTCCCAGAGGTGTAGGACAGTCGGTGACGGAGTGTGTTGTTAAGCCACTCCGTGATGTTAAAGTCACCGATTCGAAACCTGCGGGGACAAAAAATCCAACCATGTTAAGGGTTGGTGTGGCTCAGGTCGGGTGCGATCCCCGAAACAAAAAAATAAATGAAAAAAATAAATTAATCTTCCCAGTGAAATAAGATATTAAAATGAACAAAATCGAATCTATACACCTCTACGACAATAACTGTAATTACAAATGATACAAGATAATTAACTTAAGATATTAAAATAAACAAAATCGAATCTATACACCTCTACGACAATAACTGCAATTACAAATGATACGAGATAATTAACTGTAATTACAAATGAGACGAGATAATTGACTTAAAATATTAAAATAAACAAAATCGAATCTATACACCTCTACGACAATAACTGCAATTACAAATGATACGAGATATTCTTCATCTCTGTCATGTCATGAAAAAAAAGGACAGAAAGAAAGACAAAATTAAATATAAAGAAGAATGTGTACCTGCATAAAAGTAGCCGGAGACGAAGTTATCCGACCACCGCGAATCCCGAAATAAGAAAAGATTTAACTCCGAGACTTTATGCTTATCCGACCACCGCGAATGCCGAAATAAGAAAAGATTTAACTCCGAGACTTTACACTTTATCGATATCCAGGGTTTCATTGATATTCTCCTCTACATCAGGCAATAAAATAAAATCTGAAATACTAATTTGTGATTCAAATGATTCAAAATCAAGTACAATGTTAAAAATTAATTTTATGATTTAAAATCAAGTACAGGGTTAAAGATTGTGTATCGGAATGGAATGAGGCAAAACCCTGTGAGAACTGCAATTACAAATAAAATCTGAAATACTAATTTATGATTCAAATGATTCAAAAGTACAATGTTAAAAATTAATTTTATGATTTAAAATCAAGTACAGGGTTAAAGAGTGTGTATCGGAATGAGGCAAAACCCTGTGAGAATTGCAATTACAAATGGTACGAGATAATTGACTTTATTCTTCATCTATGTCATGTCAGGAAAAAAGGACAGAAAGAAAGATAAATTAAATATAGAAAAGAATGTGTACCTGCATGAAAGTAGCCGGAGACGAGGTTATCCGACCACATCGAATCCCGAAATAAGAAAAGATTTAACTCCGAGACAAAATATTTAATGAAATGTTCTTCTCTATCTCGTCTCGCCAACATTTACGCTTTATCGATATCCAGGGTTTCATTGATCTTCTCCTCTTCATCCGGCAATAAAATAAAATTAGCCGGCCAAACAATTCAAACAGGCATATGAAAATAAATGAAAAAGAACGGCCAAACAATTCAAACAGGCATATGAAAAAATCCTTGCTTCCGGCAATAAATTAAAATCGGCCGGCCAAACAATTCAAACAGGCATATGAAAAAAATGAAAAATAACGGCCAAACAATTCAAACAGGTATATGAGAAAAAAAATGAAAAAGAAAAGAAAGATCAACCAATACACCAAATACAATACAAAAAACCGACAGCGAAAATGCAAAATCAGCCAGCATGGCCACGCTGCAGATCAAAGAAATACTACAACAAAGAAACAAGACAAGCCAATGCCGAATACCAGAAGAAGTCGAGATGAAACTACAACTGTGTTTGTTTTTGGAAATGGTTTTATATACGCTCCATTTCCAACGGTCACCGACTATCCTCCGATCTAAAGTATTTTTAATTATTTTTTTATGCAAGCTTTTTCCTGATTTCAAATCAAACGGCGATGCCTTGGCAACATCCATATCAAATTACAATGTACAGACATTCTAATTTGAAAGTTCATTTCGTTAAGATATATTTAATTAGACAAATTTTGGTATGATTTAAATTCAATCGTTTAACGCATTTTATATTATTAAATTATTAAACATTTTATGTATAGGTGTCATATAATACGCCACTGAATAAAATTTTCTAACAATACAACGATCATAATTGTTGTGTTATAACTGGCTATGTTGTCATATCCATATTATCCATTATCTTTGACATTGTGGACTCTTTAGCTTCCAGGCGACCACCTGTGCCCGACGAGTCACCCCGTTCCACGTTTCCCTCCACTTCTACTGACCCTCTTCCTCCGCTTTCTTCTGCTGACCAGCCCAGTTACTTTTCTCCACCTGGAAACTTCCATACCGCTTTCTCTTCCCGTCCTACTTTTCCCTCCAACCGAGCTTCACTTAAAGTCCCTACTTCTCTTGGAGCCCCCACAGGACGAAAGGCCTGGAAACCAAAAAAAAAGATCTCTCGACTGGAGCTGGGGGACGGAGTAGGTTTTGAAAACCTATGCAAGATGTCTACTTGCTCACTGGTGGGACGTTTCTCTTACAAGAGCTTATGCACTCAGTCGCTGGACAACTGGATAATATCAACTTGGAAGTTGCTCCTGGGTTACGCTCCCGAAGTTTCTTACCTGAAAAGAGGATGGTTTGGGTTTCACTGTAAAACGCCTGAAGATGCCACCCTTCTACTTTCTTCGTTCTGGGTTATTGATGGCAGCAGCCTTATGCTAAAGCGATGGAGGCTGGCTTTTAGTCCAGACAAAGACTACTTCCTTCTCAGACATCTTTGGGTCTTATTGCCGGGACTCCCACTTCACCTTTGGAACGAAGAGGCCTTCAGAGCCATCGGTGACTCTCTCGGTAAGTTTGTTGCTCTGGACCCAAAAACTTTATCTAGTCACTCAAGAAAAGTGGGGAAAGTCTTGGTGGAGATAGACACTTCCACAGGACTTCCGGAGTCCCTGGATATCCTCTGGAGGGGTCGAAAGCTCCTTCAGCCCCTGGACTACCTCGGAATTCCTTTCCGATGCAACCTCTGCAGGGCAACGGGTCACCTCCGTCGTTCTTGCCCAGGAAAGATCCCTCTTGATCAGTCTGAAGAAGAAGACCTTCACTTAAGCCCTCTGGAGTACATGGACCCCGACCCTTCCCTCACCTACCTTAATGTGCTCCCCACTTTCAACTCTAGTCTTGAGTCAGGACAGGTCGACTCCCCCCTTAACAAAATCAGCCAGATCTGTCCCTCCCTTTTCTCCTCGCTCTCAGATTCAGAAAAGACCTATGTCCTTAACTTTCACTGGCTCTCACGTAAATTATCTGATTTGCCCCCTTCCCAGGCAAACTTGTGCCCTCCATCTCCAGCCGGGCCGGTCCTCTCCCCTTCTACAACGACTTCGCAGCCTCTCTCTCAACCCTTGGCTGAGGGACCCGAGACACTTCCATCGGTGATCCCAGGATTGGGCCAGTCAGATGAAGTGGACCCGAACCTGCTGGATGATTTGGTCACCTCGGGCCCTCCTCCCCCTTTGTCAGCTTTTGAACCTCAACTTCCTATCTACAGAGGCAAAGAACTAATACGTCCTAGTGATGAGGCAGGGGGTTCCTGCTCACTTGGCCCGGGAAAATCTGAAAAATCCTATACTTGGTCGAGAGGAATAGGCACTGAAATCTCCCCGCTTCAGACGAGAAGCTCCAGAAAACAAAAGGAGCTCCAGAACCCTGGAAAAAACGCTACAGATCTCCCTCCTCTGGAAGGCAAGGCACTTAGAGCACTGAAAGCCTTGGCTCGTTCAAAATAATGTTAGTTCTCTCTCTGAATATCCGAGGGATTGGAGGCACCCTCAAGGCTGCCTCTTTCAGAAGACTCCTGGAGAAGTCAAAGCCTGATATTATTTTTCTGCAAGAAACACTTACGGATGCCCAGAGATCTAGAGATTTTGTGTCTCGTTTTAGACCGGACTGGTACTTGGTGGCCGTTAGCTCCTTTGGTAGTTCAGGTGGGCTTCTAGTGGCTTGGGACCCCAATTCATTTGAACTGAGGCCTACATTAACTGTTGGTGGTATCCTGTGCAGAGGCAGCTGCCTTGCTACTTCTCGCAACATAGCTTTTCTAAATATTTATGGCCCTTGTACAAATCGTAAGCTATTTTGGTCGCACCTGGTGGATAGTGGAATACTCTCTATTCCCTATCTCATTGCGGGAGGGGACCTCAATCTTATATTTTCTGCTGAAGAAAATTGGGGTGGTAGTTTTGTGCCGGGGGCGACTGAGGTCTTTTTCAGGAATATTTTTGCATCTAACAAGCTAACGGATATCCTACCAGCACAGTTGGCACCTACTTGGAGGAATGGCCGCGCTGGGAATGACGCCATCTCCAGGAGGTTAGATAGATTCTTCGTTGCCGAAGAATATCTGTCATCTTCGGATTTGCCCGCCTCGTGGGTCGATCACCCGTACTTCTCAGACCATGCTCCCATTTATCTCCAACTGAGATCTCCTGATCGACTTTTCTCTGCCCCGTTCAAGTTTAACCACAATTGGCTCACGGAGGCTGATTACATTGATTTGGTCGCTTCAGTTTGGAGAGACCCCAGATTTCTCTTGGAGACAAATGCCCAGCGTCGACTTGTTTGGAAATTACAAATCTTAAAGGCCAGATCCAAATCGTGGTTCCATGCAAAAACTTTTACGGAGAAGGCCCGTCTAGTAGCGCTGGAGGCCGAAATCAATCAAGCCATTAATTTTTCGACCACTTCCAGACTTACAGCTGAGGAGGCGGACAGATTAAAGGCACTTGAGAACAATAGAAATTCTATCCTTCGTTCACAAGAGGAAGCTTGGAGGCTCCGCAGCCGGGCCACTTGGCTAAAAAGTGGGGATTCAAATACGAAATTTTTTCACAATGTAGCTAGTTATAACCGATTAAGGAAAAGCATTTGGTCAATCATAAATGACAGTGAGGAAGTTGTCCATGGCCAAGATTCAATAAAGGAAGCTGCGGTCGAACATTTCAAAAATCTACTTAGCACTCCGCCTGTCCCTAATCTCCCGGAAAAATGCTTTGCGGCTAGTCTGTTCCCTACTTTCTTTTCTGAAGAGGATGCCGCTGCACTCTATACTCCAGTCACCTTGCCGGAGTTAAAATCCATCCTTCAGAGTTTTAAAAAGGAAAGGAGCCCGGGGCCCGACGGTTGGACGTCGGAGTTCTTTCTCCACTTCTTCGACCTCGTGGGAGAGGATCTTCTCCAGATGGTTGAAGATTCAAGACTCAAAGGTAAGGTTATGGGGAGTCTTAACTCAACATTTTTGGTCTTGATCCCTAAACAGCAAAACTCTCTCACTTTCAGCGACTATCGGCCAATTTCTTTATGCAACCTTGCCTACAAGCTCATCGCCAAAGTTATTTCTAACAGATTAAAGCCCTTCCTCCAAAAGAGCATCTCAGCACAGCAATTAGGATTCCTAAAAGGCCGCAGAATATAGGACGCAATAGCAACAACACACGAAGGAATCCATAGCATAAAACAAAAGAACCTAAAGGCATTGGTCTTAAAGCTGGATATCAGGAAAGCCTTTGACAATGTCGATTGGGAGTTCCTTAAATTAATCTTGCACTCTGTGGGCTGCGGAATACAGTTCAGCAACTGGTTTCTTTCATGTGTTACCAGCGCCAATTTGGCAGTTCTAATCAACAGAGAGCCCTCTAGTTTCTTCAAAAGTGGAAGGGGCCTCCGACAGGGCTGCCCGCTCTCTCCCTATTTATTTATCCTTATTATGGAAGGGCTTAGTCTCCTTCTATCAAAAAGGATCGATGAACACCTTCTCAAGGGCTTAAGCTTCTCCAACCGTTTCAGACTAGTTCACTTGATGTTTGTTGATGACGTTCTTATTTTTCTGAGCGCTGACCAGGGGGATTGGCAGGCCTTGAAGGACACTCTCCAGCTCTTCAGTAAAGCTTCAGGTTTGGCTCTTAATTTTTCAAAATCAACAGTTCACTATTGGGGCATCTCAGATACTGAACTGCTTTCCCTAAAGGACTCCATCCCCCTCCCTTTTATCAGTCTAAGCGAAGGATTCTCCTATCTTGGCTTCCACCTTCAGTTGGGGTCCTCTACACCATGTGACTGGCAATGGCTTGTGGCCCTTTTTGAAAAAAAAATTAATTTCTGGTGCTTTAAATGGCTGTCACTTGGGGGTCGATTTATCCTGGCAAAGTCAGTTCTGGAGAGTCTTGCAGTCTATTGGATGATGTTGGAACGGATTCCTACAAATATTGTTTTGACCCTCCGAAGGCTGACTTTCAATTTTCTGTGGAGTGATACAGCTGGAAAACGCAGATTTCATTTAAGCTCGTGGCAAGAGCTGTCAAAACCCAGGAAGGCAGGGGGTTGGGGTTTTAAAATTCTCTCTACCTTTAACCAAGCTCTCCTAGCCAGCTCCTTCTGGAGAGCGCTCTCCCGCAACAACATTTGGAGTCAGTTTATCAAGGTTAAGTATCTGGGATCCTTGACCCTCATCGATTGGCTCAGAAAGCCATCTCACTATCAATCTTGGGCGTCTCCCTTCTGGAAGGGGATGATAGCGTCCTCTCGGGTCATGTTACATTGGTTGCGTTGGAAGCCGGGGACTGGATCCAATATCCACATTGGCCGAGATATGATATTGGGAATGGGAGACCAATCGCTTCTTTCTTCCCATTTGCGCGAGCAACTTGAGGCCCGGGGGTATTATTCTCTTGCTCAACTAAAGGCCCCTTCGATTGACTTTCCCCTCCTGGACGACTGGAAAGATAGTGGCTCCTTATTGCTGGATGGTCCGCTGGCTTGTGAGTGGAATCGTTACACTACGACCCTTAAAAGTTTCGGGATCACACTCTCAGACAAACCTGATTCTATTTTGTGGGCAGGCGGTGATGCTACGGGCTCTACCACAGTGAAAAACATTTACTCCGCCTGCATTCATCAGCTGAGGCTCGAAGTTGATAGATCGTGGATCCGACAAATCTGGCATTGGAAGATCCCTCTCAAGCTGAAGCTGTTCACTTGGCTCACGGGCAGAGGTAAAATTCTGACCTGGGAGGCTCTCAAATGTAGAGGATGGGAGGGCCCTGGTTTCTGCACACTTTGCAAACTTGCGTCCGAGGATGTGAATCACCTCTTGGTACATTGTGATTTCACAAGGGAGGTCTGGAACCATTTAATTAAGTCTTATTCTCTCTCGTGTGACTGGAGAGGGCCCTCTCTCTCGACTTGTTTTTCTACTTGGATCTCTCAAAAGTCTCTTTCACCGAGCCTGGCTGCACATACTTGCTGGCAGATCTGGACGGAGCGGAATAAAGCGATCTTTGAAGACGTTTCCCCCTCAGTGTTGGCAGTTGTCCACAGGGTCCGGGCCTCCTTCTTCTGGCAGTCCTCCTCAATCAGTTCACAACCCCCCTCGGTGTGCGAGATCCCTTTGACTGCTGGCTTAACGCTGGCTTGTTTTGATGGAGCAGCTGTGGCTACGGGTCATTGTTGTGGGGCAGGGGGTTTCTTCAAAACTCTTCCAAACAAAGTCACGAAGTGGTTTTTAAATTGCGGAGAGGGCTCAAATACAAAAGCGGAGCTCTTGGGTTTGTGGACAACCCTCGCTTTAGCTTCCCTTTGGACTTTAGACCACCTTCAAGTTTATGGTGACTCGAGAGTCATTATTGACTGGATCAACCAAAAGAGAAAGTTACACTCGATCCATATTGAAGGTTGGAAAGACAAAACGCTCAACCTCTCCAAGCTTTTCAGGGCCATCAGCTTCCGACATTTCTCCAAGATCCACAATAAGGAGGTCGATGTCCTTTCAAAAAGAGCCCTTGGTGAGAAAGCGGGGCGTTTATCGGTGTTCCACTGTGAAAATGGGATCGATAGCCACATTACCCACATCAACCTGTTCGAATGCAGTGGACCTGCGTCCAATTTGCTCCGTTTTGCTTGAATTTGGCTCCAGTCCTCTGCGTTGAAGGATTAGCATTTTGTTTTTTCTGGACTGTTCGCACAGGCTTGTTTCCTTCTCGGTGACGTTATTGCTCTTGCTGGGGCTGTTTTCCATTTGGATCTGTTCCCTTTTTGGACTCTGTTATTTTGACAAGAGCGACCTGCTCCCCCTGAAAAATTAGCTCGTAGGAGCTAGAGATGTAAATGAAATTATATTTTAAATATAATCTTGAGTTTTTTTTTTTTGAAAAAAAAAAGCTTAATCATACCCCGTTCCGAAATTTTGGAAATATTTCATGGTACCATTAAATTGTTTATATATCTTTGTAAATTGCATTATTAAGTTTTAATGTTAAATTGTTTATATTTCTTTGTAAATTTCATTATTAAGTTTTAATGTTAAATTGTTTATATTTCTTTGTAAATTGCATTATTAAGTTTTAATGTTAGAAAGCATCTAGATATGAATGATTTTGGAAGAATAACAAGTTTACTTTTTAATTTTTTGGTATAATTTAATTTAATTAATTTATATATTAATGTTTGTTTTTTAATTTTTTGGTATAATTTAATTTAATTAATTTATATATTAATGTTTGTTAAAAGTTAAAGTTATTATGAGATTAAAATGAAAAAAATGTCAAAATAACGAGGAGAAAGGAAAAGTGTATCTTAAGGGAAAAATAATATAAAAGAAAGAAAAAGAAAATAATCACAAAGCACTAGTCCAATAAGATGCAGAAGCTCAAGGAGGAGGCTCCTTTGCCAAACCCTGTTGTTCTAGAGAAGCACATGATTATGTTTATGATACCTCGCAGGTCTATCATGTGAGCTTGGAAGTCAGTCATGGGGCCTCTTCCTTTTGGTGTTAGAGCACTAGAAGTAAGAGGTAATCTACCTAGTGCATGTTGGTTTCGGGAATTGGCCTTTGGTAAGTTGTCAATGAAGGTTGAACATCTCTCTGAGAGGAAGAGAGCTAAGCATCTTTGGTCCTCATAAGTCATGAGTGTCTATAAAGAACCAAGTGAATCTCTGAAGAGACAAAAGAGCTTTCCTCTAATCTCGTAATAGGGAAAACATCGAAATACAAAATGGTCGTTACTTTCGGGCTTTAAGGAGAAGACCTGTGAAATATGCTTCTCCCGATGAATATGGTGATTTTTATTGTTGCAAAGATAATGAGATTAAACTCTAAGTTGGGAGAGAGGACCCTCGGGCTGCAAGGTAACTATAGTCTTATGTACCCCAAGCATCGAATGAACCCATCGCTGCTACAGTGAAGATACTAATCTAAGTAGTGTTGAAGTTTGGGAGAAAGTAGTTCTCTAGGATAACACCATGTGGATTGAAGGTAGGCTCTATAGATCTCAATATGAATACCTTTGTTTATC
>ML839629.1:45196-60961 GCA_009831015.1 Picea engelmannii | reverse complement strand
TTAAAGTGGAACGACATTCACGCAAACAAGAATATGCCATTGTCATTAGGGTATGCAATAAGGAAAGGCAAATCTTCAGAACTAAAACCTTGGCACAGGGGTGAAACACCACAAACACGACACCAACACCAGATGTTAGTAGGAGCCGGGAGCAAACCTCCACCAAGCGACCCAATGGCTGCCTCCATTAGCAAATGGTTAGGTGGGTTAAGGGCTTAATGAACCTTCCAATTCTTGAGGCTGCAATCAACATGGGATTATTACGCACACACACAACGGTGTGAAACAATATTAAATTGGAACATAATTCATCAAGACGAGAATATGCCTATTTTTAGATTTCTGTGGTGAGTATTTTCGAAGTTGTTTGCCGGATAATCCACAGTTGGTTTTATTTTTGTCGATGTTTCGAATCCGAATCGGGATTCATCATCAAAACTAATCGAGAATATGCCACTGTTATTAGGGAATGAAGTAAGGAAAAACAAAGTTTCACAAAGGGAATAGAGGCATGGGGCTCAAACACCAAAATCATGACATCGACACCAAATGTTATAAGGATACCAAGAGCAAACATCCACCAAGTAGCCCAAGTGTTTCCTCCATTGGAAAATGGTTTGGTGGGTAAAGGGCTTAATGAACCACCCGATTCTCAACGTTGCAACCAATGTGGGATTATTACGCACACACACAAGCGGGTGAGGCAGTATTAAAGTGGAACGACATTCACGGAAACGGGAATATGCCACTGTTATTAAGGAATGCAGTAAGGAAAGGCAAAGCTTCAAAATGGGAACACTGGCACAGGGGTGAAACACCACAATCCCAACACCAACAACGGATGTTAGTAGGAGACAGGGAGAGAACCTCCACCAAGCGATCCAAGGGATTCCTCTGTTGGAAAATTGTTTGGTGTGTTAATGGCTTAATGAACCATGCAATTCACAAGGCTGCAACCAATGTGGAATTATTACGCACACACACAAGAGGGAGCATAATTATTAAAGTGGAATGGATTTCATGCAGACGGAAATCTGCCACCGTTAGTAAGTAACGCAGTAAGTAAAGTCAAAGCTTCATAAAGGGAACTGAGGCATGGGAGTCAAACACCACAATCAAGACACCAACAACAAATGTTAGTAGGAGATAGGGAGAAAACCTCCACCAATTGTCCCCAGGACTGCCTCCATTGGAAAATTGTTTGGTGCGTGAAGGGCTTAATGAACCACCCAATTCTCAACATTGCAACCAATGTGGGATTATTACGCACACACACAAGTGAGAGAGGCAGTATTAAATTGGAACGAAATTCACGCAAATGGGAACATGCCACTGTTACCAGGGAATGCAGTAAGGAAAGACAAAGCTTAAAAATAGGAACCATGGAACGGGGGTGAAACACCACTATCACGACACCAACACCGAATGTTAGTAGGAAACCAATAGCAAACCTCCAGCAAGAGACCCAAGGGTTGCCTCTGTTGCCAAATTGTTTGGTGTGTGAAGGGCTTAATGAACCACCCAATTCTCAAGGCTACAACCAATGTGGGATTATTACGCACACACCCAAGGGGGAGAGGTAGTATTAAAATCGAACGGAGTTCACGTAGGTGGGAATATGCCACTCTTATTTGGGAATGCAATAATGAAAGGCAAAGATTCAAAAAGGGAAATGAACCATGGGGTCCAAAACCAAAATCATGACACTGACACTGGGAAATTGAGAGCAAACCTCCAAAAATCGACCCCATGACTGCCTCCTTTGGTAGTTGGTCTGGTGGGTGAAGGGCTTAATGAACCACTCAATTCTAAGGGTTGGAACCAATGTGGGATTATTACACACACACAAAAGGGGGAGCGTTACTATTAAAGTCGAATGGAGTTCACGCAGATGAGAATATGCCACTCTTATTTGGGAATCCAATAACCAAAGACAAATCTTCACAAAGGGAAAGGAGAGATGGGGGTCAAAAACCACAATCACGAAACCGACACCAAATGTTAGTAGGAGACCGGGAGAAAACCCCCACCAGGCGGCCCCATGGCTGCCTTTGTTGGAAAATGATTAGGTGGGTGAAGGGATTAATGAACCATCCAATTCTCAATGATGGAACCAATGTGGAATTATTATGCACACACACAAGGGGAGAGGCGGTATTAAAGTCAAGCGACATTCACGCAAACGGGAATATGCCATTATCATTAGCGAATGCAATAAGGAAAGGCAAAGCTTCATAATTGAAACCTTGGAATAGGGGTGAAACACCACAATCACGACACCAACACCAGATGTTAGTAGGAGACCAGGAGAAAACCTCCACAAAGTGACCCAATGGCTGCCTCCATTAGCAAATAGTTAGGTGGGTGAAGGGCTTAAGGAACCTTCCAATTCTTGAGGCTGCAATCAACATGGAATTATCACACACACAAACAATGGTGAGAAACAATATTAAATTGTAACGTAATTCATCAAGACAATAATATGCCACTATTATTAGGGAATGAAGTAAGGAAAGGCAAAGTTTAACAAAGGGAACGGAGGCACGGGGCTCAAACACCAAAATCACGACACCGACACCAAATGTTGGAAGGAGACCAAGAGCAAACATCCACTAAGTAGCCCAAGGTTTTCCTCCATTGGAAAATGGTTTGGTGGGTAAAGGGCTTAATGAACCACCCAATTTTCAACGGTGCAACCAGTGGGGGATTATTACGCACACACACAAGAGGGTAAGGCCGTATTAAAGTGGAACAACATTCACGCAAATGGGAATATGCCACTATTATTAAGGAATACAGTAAGGAAAGGAAAAACTTCAAAATGGGAACCCTGGAAAAAAGGTGAAACACCACAATCATAACACCAACACCAAATGTTAGTAGGAGACTGGGAGAGAACCTCCACCAAGCGATCCAAGGGATGCCTCCGTTGGAAAATGGTATGGTGTGTTAAGGGCTTAATGAACCACGCAATTCTCAAGGCTCCAACCAATGTGGAATTATTATGCACACACACAAGGGGGAGCGGAAGTATTAAAGTGGAATGGATTTCATGCAGATGGAAATATGCCACTGTTAGTAAGTAACGCAGTAAGTAAACGCAAAGCCTCATCAAGGAAAACGGGGATGAAACACCACAATCACGACACCAACACCGAATGTTAGTAGGAAACCAATAGAAAACCTCCAGCAAGAGACCCAAGGGTTGCCTCTGTTGGGAAATTGTTTGGTGTGTTAAGGCCTTAATGAACCACCCAATTCTCAAGGCTGCAACAAATGTGGGATTATTACGCACACACCCAAGGGGGAAAGGTAGTATTAAAATTGAACGGAGTTCACGCAGGTGGAAATATGCCACTCTTATTTGGGAATGCAATAATGAAAGCCAAAGCTTATAAATGGAAATGAAGCATGGGGGTCCAAAACCAAAATCACGACACCGACACTAGGAAATCGAGAGCAAACCTCAAAAAACCATCCCCAGGACTACCTCCTTTGGTAGTTGGTTTGGTAGGTGAAGGGCTTAATGAACCGCTCAATTCTCAAGGCTAGAACCAATGTGGGATTATTACGCACACACAAAAGGGGGAGAGGTAGTATTAAAGTCAAATGGAGTTCACGCAGATGAGAATATGCCACTCTTATTTGTGAATGCAATAACCAAAGACAAATCTTCACAAAGGGAAAGAAGGCATGGGGGTCAAAAACCACAATCACGAAACCGACACCAAATGTTAGTAGGAGATCGGGAGCAAACCCCCACCAGGCGGCCCCATGGCTGCCTCCGTTGGAAAATGATTTTGTGGGTGAAGGGCTTTATGAACCATCCAATTCTCAGTGATGGAACCAATGTGGAATTATTATGCACACACACAAGGGGGAGAGGCAATATTAAAGTGGAACGACATTCATGCAAACGGGAATATGCCATTGTCATTAGGGAATGCAATAAGGAAAGGCAAAGCTTCAAAATTGAAACCTTGGCATAGGGTGAAACACTGCAAACACGACACCAACAACAGATGTTAGTAGGAGATCGGGAGAAAACCTCCACCAAGTGACCCAATGGCTGCCTCCGTTAGAAAATGGTTAGGTGGGTTAAGGGCTTAATGAACCTTCCAATTCTTGAGGATGCAATCAACATGGGATTATTACGCACACACACAACGGTGAGAAACAATATTAAATTGGAACGTAACTCATCAAGATGAGAATATGCCACTGTTATTAGGGAATGAACTAAGGAAAGGCAAATTTTCACAAAGGGAACATAGGCACGCGGCTCAAACACCAAAATCACGACATCAACACCAAATGTTAGAAGGATACCAAGGGAAAACATCCACCAAGCAGCCCAAGGGTTTCCTCCATTGGAAAATGGTTTGGTGGTTAAAGGGCTTAATGAACCACCCAATTCTCAACGTTGCAACTAGTGTGGGATTATTACGCACACACACAAGGGGGTGAGGCAGTATTAAACATGAACGACATTCACGCAAACGAGAATATGCCACTCTTATTAAGGAATGCAGTAAGGAAAGGCAAAGCTTCAAAATGGGAACACTGGCACAGGGGTGAAACACCACAATCCCAATACCAACACCAGATGTTAGTAGGAGACCGGGAGAGAACCTCCACCAAGCGATCCAAGGGATGCCTCCGTTGGAAATTTTTTTGGTGTGATAAGGGCTTAATGAAACACACAATTCACAAGGTTGCAACCAATGTGGAATTATTACGCGCACACACAAGGGGGAGCGTAATTATTAAAGTGAAATGGATTTCATGTAGACGGAAATATGCCACTGTTAGTAAGTAACGCAATAAGTAAAAGAAAAGCTTCATAAAGGGAACTGGGGCATGAGCGTCAAACACCACAATCAAGACACCAACAACAGATGTTAGTAGGAGATAGGGAGAAAACCTCCACCAATCGTCCCCAGGACTGCCTCCGTTGGAAATTTGTTTGGTGCGTGAAGGGCTTAACGAACCACCCAATTCTCAACGTTGCAACCAATGTGGGATTATTACGGACACACACAAGGGAGAGGGTCAGTATTAAATTGGAACGACATTCACACAAACGGGAACATGCCACCGTTATTATGGAATGCAGTAAGGAAAGACAAAGCTTAAAAACAGGAACCATGGAACGAGTTCCATGGAACGGGGGTGAAACACCAAAATCACGACACCAACACTGAATGCTAGTAGGAAACCAATAGCAAACCTCTAGCAAGAAACCCAAGGGTTGCCTCTGTTGGCAAAATGTTTGGTGTGTGAAGGGCTTAATGAACCACCCAATTTTCAATGCTGCAACCAATGTGGGATTATTTCGCACACACCCAAGGGGGAGAGGTAGTATTAAAATCGAACGGAGTTCATGCAGGCAGGAATATGCCACTCTTATTTGGGAATGCAATAATGAAAGGCAAAGCTTCATAAAGGGAAATGAAGCATGGGGGCCCAAAACCAAAATCACGACACCGACACTAGGAAATCGAGAGAAAACCTACACAAACCGACCCCACGACTACCTCCTTTGGTATTTGGTTTGGTGGGTGAAGGGATTAATGAACCACTCAATTCTCAAGGCTGGAACCAATGTGGGATTATTACGCACACACAAAAGGGGGAGAGGTAGTATTAAATTCGAATGGAGTTCACGAAGATGAGAATCTGCCACTCTTATTTGGGAATGCAATAACCAAAGACAAATATTCACAAAGGGAAAGGAGGGATGGGGGTCAAAAACCACAATCACGAAACCGACACCAAATGTTAGTAGGAGACCGGGATCAAACCCCCATCAGGCGGCCCCACGGCTGCCTCCGTTGGCAAATGATTTGGTGGTTGAAGGGCTTAATGAACCATCCAATTCTCAGTGATGGAACCAATGTGGAATTATTATGCACACACATAAGGCAAACATCCACCAAGCAGCCAAAGGGTTTCCTCCATTGGAAAATGGTTTGGTGGGTAAAGGGCTTAATGAACCACCCAATTCTCAATGTTGCAACTAGTGTGGGATTATTACGCACACACACAAGGGGGAGATGTTAGTAGGAGACCGGGAGCAAACCTCCACCAATCGTCCCCAGGACTGCCTCCGTTGGAAAATTGTTTGGTGCGTGAAGGGCTTAATGAACCACCCAATTCTCAACGTTGCAACCAATGTGGGATTATTACGCACACACACAAGGGGGAGAGGTAGTATTAAATTGGAACGACATTCAGGAAAATGGGAACATGCCACCGTTATTAGGGAATGCAGTAAGGAAAGACTAAGCTTAAAAATAGGAAATGTGGAAAAGGGGTGAAACACCACAATCACGACAGCAACACTGAATGTTAGTCGGAAACCAATGGAAAACCTAGAGCAAGAGACCCAAGGGTTGCCTCCGTTGGAAAATTGTTTGGTGTGTGAAGGGCTTAATGAACCACCCAATTCTCAAGGCTGCAACGAATGTGGGATTATTATGCACACACCCAAGGTTGAGAGGTAGTATTAAAATCAAACGGAGTTCATGCGGGCGAGAATATGCCACTCTTGTTTGGGAATGCAATAATGAAAAGTAAAGCTTCATAAAGGGAAATGAAGCATGGGGGTTCATAACCAAAATCACGACATTGACACTAGGAAACCAAGAGAAAACCTCTACAAACCATCCCCATGACTGCCTCCTTTGGTAGTTGGTTTGGTGGGTGAAGGGCTTAATGAATCACTCAATTCTCAAGGCTGGAACCAATGTGGGATTATTACGCACACACAAATGTGGCAGAGGTAGTATTAAAGACGAATGGAGTTCACGCAGATGAGAATATGCCACTCTTATTTGGGAATGCAATAACCAAAGACAAATATTCACAAAGGGAAAGGAGGCATGGGGGTCAAAAACCACAATCACGAAACCGACACCAAATGTTAGTAGGAGACCAAGAGAAAACCCCCACCAGACAGCCCCACGGATACCTCCGTTGGCAAATGATTTGGTGGGTGTAGGGATTAATGAACCATCCAATTCTTGGTGATGGAACCAATGTGGAATTATTATGCACACACACAAGGGGGAGAGGCAGTATTAAAGTGGAATGACATTCATGCAAACGAGAATATGCCATTGTCATTAGGGAATGCAAAGATTTAGAATTGAAACCTTGGCAAAGGGGTGAAACACCACAAACACGACACCAACACCAGATGTTAGTAGGAGACCARGAGAAAACCTCCACCAAGCAACCCAATGGMTGCCTCCATTAGCAAATGGTTAGGTGGGTTAAGGGCTTAATGAACCTTCCAATTCTTGAGGCTGCAATCAACATGGGAGTATTACGCACACACACAATGGTGAGAAACAATATTAAATTGGAACGTAATTCATCAAGACGAGAATATGCCACTGTTAATAGGGAATGAAGTAAGAAAAGGAAAAGTTTCACAAAGGGAACAGAGGMATGGGGCTCAAACACCAAAATCACGACACCCACACCAAATGTTAGAAGGAATTCAAGAGAAAACATCCACCAAGCAGCCCAAGGGTTTCCTCCATTGGAAAATGGTTTGGTGGGTTAAGGGCTTAATGAACCACCCGATTCTCAGCGTTGCAACCAGTGTGGGATTATTACGCACACACACAAGGGGGTGAGGCGGTATTAAAGTGGAATGACATTCACGCAAACAGGAATATGCCACAGTTATTAAGGAATGCAGTAAGGAAAGGCAAAGCTTCAAAATGGGAACACTGGCACAGGGGTGAAACACCACAATCCCAACACCAACACCAGATGTTAGTAGGAGACTGGGAGAGAACCTCCACCAAGCGATCCAAGGGATGCCTCCATTGGAAAATTGTTTGGTGTGTTAAGGGATTCATGAACCACACAATTCACAAGGCTGCAACCAATGTGGAATTATTACGCACACACACAAGGGGGAGCGTAATTATTAAAGTGGAATGGATTTCATGCAGACGGAAATATGTCACTGTTAGTAAGTAACACAGTAAGTAAAGGAAAAGATTCATAAAGGGAACTGGGGCATGGGCTTGAAACACCACAATCAAGACACCAACAACAGATGTTAGTAGGAGACAGGGAGAAAACCTCCACCAATCGTCCCCAGGACTGCCTCCGTTGGAAAATTGTTTGGTGCATGAAGGGCATAATGAACCACCCAATTATCAACGTTGCAACCAATGTGGGATTGTTACGCACACACACAAGGGAGAGAGGCATTATTAAATTGGAACGACATTCACGCAAATGGGAAGATGCCACCGTTATTAGGGAATGCAATAAGGAAAGACAAAGCTTAAAAACAGGAACCATGGAATGGGGGTGAAACACCACAATCACAACACCAACACCGAATGTTAGTAGGAAACCAATAGCAAACCTCTAGCAAGAGACCCAAGGGTTTCCTCCGTTGCCAAATTGTTTGGTGTGTGAAGGGCTTAATGAACCACCCAATTCTCAAGGCTGCAACCAATGCGGGGTTATTACGCACACACCCAAGGGGGAGAGGTAGTATTAAAATTGAACGAAATTCACGCTGGCAGGAATATGCCACTCTTATTTGGGAATGAAATAATGAAAGGAAAAGCTTCATAAAGGGAACCGAGGCATGGACGTCAAACACCAAAATCAAGACACCAACAACAGATGTTAGTAGAAGACCAAGAGCAAACCTCCACCAATCGTCCCCAGGACTGCCTCCGTTGGAAAATTGTTTGGTCCGTGAAGGGCTTAATGAACCACCCAATTCCCAACGTTGCAACTAATGTGGGATTATTACGCACACACACAAGGGGGAGAGGCAGTATTAAATTGGAACGACATTCACGCAAATGGGAACATGCCACCGTTATTAGGGAATGCAGTAAGGAAAGACAAAGCTTAAAAACAGGAACCATGGAACGGGTTCCATGGGATGGGGGTGAAACACCAAAATCATGACACCAACACTGAATGCTAGTAGGAAACCAATAGCAAACCTCTAGCAAGAAACCCAAGGGTTGCCTCTGTTGGCAAAATGTTTGGTGTGTGAAGGGCTTAATGAACCACCCAATTTTCAAGGCTGCAACCAATGTGGGATTATTTCGCACACACCCAAGGGGGAGAGGTAGTATTAAAATTGAACGGAGTTCATGCAGGCAGGAATATGCCACTCTTATTTGGGAATGCAATAATGAAAGGAAAAGCTTCATAAAGGGAAATGAAGCATGGGGTCCCAAAACTAAAATCACGACACCGACACTAGGAAATCGAGAGAAAACCTACACAAACCGACCCCACAACTGCCTCCTTTGGTAGTTGGTTTGGTGGGTGAAGGGATTAATGAACCACTCAATTCTCAAGGCTGGAACCAATGTGGGATTATTACGCACACACAAAAGGGGGAGAGGTAGTATTAAAGTCGAATGGAGTTCACGAAGATGAGAATATGCCACTCTTATTTGGGAATGCAATAACCAAAGACAAATATTCACAAAGGGAAAGGAGGGATGGGGGTCAAAAACCACAATCACGAAACTGACACCAAATGTTAGTAGGAGACCGGGATCAAACCCCCATCAGGCGGCGCCACGGCTGCCTCCGTTGGCAAATGATTTGGTGGTTGAAGGGCTTAATGAACCATCCAATTCTCAGTGATGGAACCAATGTGGAATTATTATGCACACACATAAGGCAAACATCCACCAAGCAGCCGAAGGGTTTCCTCCATTGGAAAATGGTTTGGTGGGTAAAGGGCTTAATGAACCACCCAATTCTCAATGTTGCAACTAGTGTGGGATTATTACACACACACACAAGGGGGAGATGTTAGTAGGAGACCGGGAGAAAACCTCCACCAATCGTCCGCAGGACTGCCTCCGTTGGAAAATTGTTTGGTGCGTGAAGGGCTTAATGAACCACCCAATTCTCAACGTTGCAACCAATGTCGGATTATTACGAACACACACAAGGGGGAGAGGTAGTATTAAATTGGAACGACATTCAGGAAAATGGGAACATGCCATCGTTATTAGGGAATGCAGTAAGGAAAGACTAAGCTTAAAAATAGGAAACGTGGAAAAGGGGTGAAACACCACAATCACGACAGCAACACCGAATGTTAGTAGGAAACCAATGGCAAACCTAGAGCAAGAGACCCAAGGGTTGCCTCCGTTGGCAAATTGTTTGGTGTGTGAAGGGCTTAATGAACCACCCAATTCTCAAGGCTTAATTGAACGGAGTTCATGCAGGCGAGAATATGCCACTCTTGTTTGGGAATGCAATAATGAAAAACAAAGCTTCATAAAGGGAAATGAAGCATGGGGGTTCATAACCAAAATCACAACATTGACACTAGGAAACCGAGAGAAAACCTCCACAAACCGTCCCCACGACTGCCTCCTTTGGTAGTTTGTTTGGTGGGTGAAAGGCTTAATGAATCACTCAATTCTCAAGGTTGGAACCAATGTGGGATTATTACGCACACACAAAAGTGGCAGAGGTAGTATTAAAGTCGAATGGAGTTCACGCAGATGAGACTATGCCACTCTTATTTGGGAATGCAATAACCAAAGACAAATATTCACAAAGGGAAAGGAGGCATGGGGGTCAAAAACCACAATCACGAAACCGACACCAAATGTTAGTAGGAGACCAAGAGCAAACCCCCACCAGACGGCCCCACGACTACCTCCGTTGGCAAATGATTTGGTGGGTGTAGGGCTTAATGAACCATCCAATTCTTGGTGATGGAACCAATGTGGAATTATTATGCACACACACAAGGGGGAGAGGCAGTATTAAAGTGGAATGACATTCACGCAAACGAGAATATTCCATTGTCATTAGGGAATGCAAAGCTTTAGAATTGAAACCTTGGCAAAGGGGTGAAACACCAAAAACATGACACCAACACCAGATGTTAGTAGGAGACCAGGAGAAAACCTCCACCAAGCAACCTAATGGCTGCCTCCATTAGCAAATGGTTAGGTGGGTTAAGGGCTTAATGAACCTTCCAATTCTTGAGGCTGCAATCAACATGGGAGTATTACGCACACACACAATGGTGAGAAACAATATTAAATTGGAACGTAATTCATCAAGACGAGAATATGCCACTGTTATTAGGGAATGAAGTAAGAAAAGGAAAAGTTTCACAAAGGGAACAGAGGCATGGGGCTCAAACACCAAAATCACGACACCCACACCAAATGTTAGAAGGAATTCAAGAGCAAACATCCACCAAGCAGCCCAAGGGTTTCCTCCATTGGAAAATGGTTTGGTGGGTTAAGGGCTTAATGAACCACCCGATTCTCAGCATTGCAACCAGTGTGGGATTATTACGCACACACACAAGGGGGTGAGGCAGTATTAAAGTGGAATGACATTCACGCAAACAAGAATATGCCATTGTTATTAAGGAATGCAGTAAGGAAAGGCAAATCTTCAAAATGGGAACATTGGCACAGGGGTGAAACACCACAATCCCAACACCAACACGAGATGTTAGTACGAGACTGGGAGAGAACCTCCACCAAGCGATCCAAGGGATGCCTCCATTGGCAAATTGTTTGGTGTGTTAAGGGCTTAATGAACCACACAATTCACAAGGCTTCAACCAATGTGGAATTATTACACACACACACAAGGGGGAGCGTAATTATTAAAGTGGAATGGATTTCATGCAGACGGAAATATGCCACTGTTAGTAAGTAACGCAGTAAGTAAAGGCAAAGATTCATAAAGGGAACTGGGGCATGGGCTTGAAACACCACAATCAAGACACCAACAACAGATGTTAGTAGGAGACAGGGAGCAAACCTCCACCAATCGTCCCCAGGACTGCCTCCGTTGGAAAATTGTTTGGTGCATGAAGGGCATAATGAACCACCCAATTCTCAACGTTGCAACCAATGTGGGATTATTACGCACACACACAAGGGAGAGAGGCAGTATTAAATTGGAACGACATTCATGCAAATGGGAAGATGCCACCATTATTAGGGAATGCAATAAGGAAAGACAAAGCTTAAAAACAGGAACCATGGAACGGGGGTGAAACACCACAATCACGACACCAACACCGAATGTTAGTAGGAAACCAATAGCAAAACTCTAGCAAGAGACCCAAGGGTTGCCTCCATTGCCAAATTGTTTGGTGTGTGAAGGGCTTAATGAACCACCCAATTCTCAAGGCTGCAACCAATGTGGGGTTATTACGCACACACCCAAGGGGGAGAGGTATTATTAAAATTGAACGGAATTCACGCTGGCGGGAATATGCCACTCTTATTTGGGAATGCAGTAATGAAAGGCAAAGCTTCATAAAGGGAACCTAGGCATGGACGTCAAACACCACAATCAAGACACCAACAAAAGATGTTAGTAGAAGACCAGGAGCAAACCTCCACCAATCGTCCCTAGGACTGCCTCCGTTGGAAAATTGTTTGGTGCATGAAGGGCTTAATGAACCACCCAATTCCCAACGTTGCAACCAATGTGGGATTATTACGCACACACACAAGGGGGAGAGGCAGTATTAAATTGGAACGAAATTCAGGCAAACGGGAACATGCCACCGTGATTAGGGAATGCAGTAAGGAAAGACAAAGCTTAAAAATAGGAACCGCGGAACGAGGGTGAAACACCACAATCACGACAACAACACTGAATGTTAGTAGGAAACCAATGGAAAACCTAGAGCAAGAGACCCAAGGGTTGCCTCCGTTGGCAAATTGTTTGGTGTGTGAAGGGCTTAATGAACCACCCAATTCTCAAGGCTGCAACCAATGTGGGATTATTACGCACACACCCAAGGTGGAGAGGTAGTATTAAAATCGAACGGAGTTCACGCAGGCGAGAATATGCCACTCTTATTTGGGAATGCAATAATGAAAGGCAAAGCTTCAAAAAGGGAAATGAAGCATGGTGATTCATAACCAAAATCACGACATTGACACTAGGAAATCGAGAGAAAACCTCCACAAACTGTCCCCATGACTGCCTCCTTTGGTATTTGCTTTGGTGGGTGAAGGGCTTAATGAACCACTCAATTCTCAAGGCTGGAACCAAAGTGGGATTATTACGCACACACAAAAGTGGCAGAGGTAGTATTAAAGTCAAATGGAGTTCACGCAGATGAGAATATGCCACTCTTATTTGGGAATGCAATAACCAAAGACAAATATTCACAAAGGGAAAGGAGACATGGGGGTCAATAACCACAATCACGAAACGGACACCAAATGTTAGTAGGAGACTGGGAGAAAACCCCCACCAGGCGGCCCCGCGGCTGCCTTTGTTGGAAAATGATTTGGTGGGTGAAGGGCTTAATGAACCATCCAATTCTCAGTGATGGAACCAATCTGGACTTATTATGCACACACACAAGGGGGAGAGGTAGTATTAAAGTGGAACAACATTCACACAAACGGGAATATGCCAATGTCATTAGGGTATGCAATAAGGAAAGGAAAAGCTTCAAAACTGAAACCTTGGCACAGGGGTGAAACACCACAATCACGACACCAACACCAGATGTTAGTAGGAGACCGGGAGAAAACCTCCACCAAGCGACCCAATGGTTGCCTCCGTTAGCAAATGGTTAGGTGGGTTAAGGGCTTAATGAACCTTCCAATTCTTGAGGCTGCAATCAACATGGGATTATAACGCACACACACAACGTTGAGAAACAATATTAAAGTGGAACGTAATTCAGTAAGACGAGAATATGCCATTGTTATTAGGGAATGAAGTAAGGAAAGGCAAAGTTTCCCAAGTCTCTCCCCCCTACCTGGAGGTCGCGGGGTCGACTCCGGCCAACGACATAATTTTAAACCAATGTATATATGACACGTGGCGGCCATTGACTGGGCCACGTGTCATCATCCCATTCACCGCAAACATGCCATGTCACATCCCAACTATCCAAATAACTACCTGCCATGTGTCATACGACCTGCCACGTGTCGTACAGCCTGCCATGTCAGCGACTGTAGGGATTGTACAGTCAACACCCCTTTTTTTGCTTGTTTGTCATTTTGAACAGAACGTGATATCTCTCGCTCCCGACGTCCGTTTGAACCCAAATGAGTTGCATTGGGTTCGTAACAATGAGGCCTACGCTCTCGTTCGATTTGAAGTGATTTCGAGTACTTTGAATTTTTAAGCAAAATTTGATCCCCTGGATCAGACCAAGAGCAAACATCCACCAAGCAGCCCAAGGGTTTCCTCCATTGGAAAATGGTTTGGTGGGTAAAGGGATTAATGAACCACCCAATTCTCAATGTTACAACCAGTGTGGGATTATTACGCACACACACAAGGGGGAGAGGCAGTATTAAAGTGGAATGACATTCACGCAAACGAGAATATGCCACTGTTATTAAGGAATGCAGTAAGGAAAGGCAAAGCTTCAAAATGGGAACCCTGGCACAAGGGTGAAACACCACAATCAAAACACCAACACCAGATTTTAGTAGGAGACCGGTAGAGAACCTCCACCAAGCGATCCAAGGGATGCCTCCATTGGAAAATGGTTTGGTGTGTTAAGGGCTTAATGAACTGCACAATTCTCAAGGCTGCAACCAATGTGGAATTATTACGCACACACACAAGGGGGGGTGGAAGTATTAAAGTGGAATGGATTTCATGCAGACGAAAATATGCCACTGTTAGTAAGTAACGTAGTAAGTAAAGGCAAAGCTTCATAAAGGGAAACGAGGCATGGGAGTCAAACACCACAATCAAGAAACCAACAACAGATGTTAGTAGGAGACTAGGAGAAAACCTCCACCAATCGTCCCCAGGACTGCCTCCGTTGGAAAATTATTTGGTGCATGAAGGGCTTAATGAACCACCCAATTCTCAATGTTGCAACCAATGTGGGATTATTATGCACACACACAAGGGGAAGAGGCAGTATTAAATTGGAATGGCATTCAGGCAAACGGGAACATGCCACCATTATTACGGAATGTAGTAAGGAAAGACAAAGATTAAAAATAGGAACCGTGGAACGAGGGTGAAACACCACAATCACGACAACAATAGCGAATGTTAGTAGGAAACCAATAGCAAACCTCCAGCAAGAGACCCAAGGGTTTCTTCCGTTGGAAAATTGTTTGGTGTGTGAAGGGCTTAATTAACCACCCAATTCTCAAGGCTGCAACCAATGTGGGATTATTACACACACACCCAAGGGGGAGAGGTAGTATTAAAATCAAATGGAGTTCACGTAGGCGGGAATATGCCACTCTTATTTGGGAATGCAATAATGAAAAGCAAAGCTTCATAAAGGGAAATGAAGCATGGGGGTCCAAAACCAAAATCACGACACCAACACTAGGAAATCGAGAGCAAACATCCACAAACCGTACGCACGACTGCCTCCTTTGGTATTTGGTTTGGTGGGTGAAGGGCTTAATGAACCACTCAATTCTCAAGGCCGAAACCAATGTGGAATTATTACGCACACACAAAAGGGGGAGAGGTAGTATTAAAGTCGAATGGAGTTCATGCAGATGAGAATATGCCACTCTTATTTGGGAATGCAATAACCGAAGACAAATCTTCACAAAGGGAAAGGAGGCATAGGGGTCAAAAACCACAATCACGAAACCGACACCAAATGTTAGTAGGAGACCAGGAGAAAACCCCCACGAAGCGACAATATCTTCAGATAAAAAACTTGGAAGGAATACTTGTCAAAGAAAATGAGAAGAGATAATTGATAAGGAGAAGGAATTAGGACTTCAATCCATGATTAAAGGT